>JALMGJ010000015.1:16052500-16077500 GCA_023362775.1 Charina bottae
AACGTACCAGTGGTGGTCTCCAGGCAGTTCTAAAGATCTTAGCATGGTATCACTGTTGTGGAGATGGGCGGTGATAAATTCGAATAATAAATAAAATAAATAAACAAACCATGTTTCTAAATTTAAAGACAACACTAGAACATGTGTACATCATCCTTTCTATTTAGGATTTTTCTTTTCTTTAGTCCTTGTAAAGGCTTCTTCTTTTTTTAAAAATGCTAGCTCTTATTTTAAATTAAATTTGGAATGAGGTAGGTTGTGAGGCAAGACTATTACCTATCCAAATACTGTACCCTATAGACAATTTCTAATATATCCTTATTTAGGGACAATGCTTTTAAATAATTCATTCAAAATGCTTTGTATTATATTCCATAGGTGTCTTTTCTGCCCCACACAATGAGATATGTGTTAAATATATACTGTCTTATTGTCAGACAAATATGTTATTATGTCAATTGGAATGTGAAATAAAACATTTGGGAGTTTGGCTCATTACAATAAAACACAGATGCAAAAGAAATGTGTATTTATTTATATATGGGATAGGAAAAATAGTAGCAAAGTTAGTAATGACACAAATAAATGTCAAACAAGAAAGCAGAGCTATTTCCATTAACTCCTGGGTAGAACAGAATTTGTATAATCTCTCAGCATAACACCTCAGATAGATTTCCAAATGATATTATCAAAATCAATGCAATTGTACCAATTGTACTGTGAAACTCAGGGGGAAAATGCAGAGTTTCCTTCTAGACAAACCAAGATTCATACTTCACTACAGGGATGGACAAAAAATAAATACCTGCAGTAAACTAGCACAGGTTTCCAACTCCTCGTTGTTTCCCAATAGTTTCACTCCCTCTCTGGTCTGAAATAATTTAGACCAGATAAAATAAAATAATCGCTGAAACCAAGAAAACCTTGGGTAAGTGGAACCTGAATTTTGTGTGGAAGGATTTCCAAACAATTTTCAGGCATTAGAATTTTTAAAATACCAAGCATAAGCTATTTTGTATTAAGATCTAGTTGGTCACTTTGAAATTTAGATGGAAAAAAATAAAAAGGAGTTGAAAAACAAACCTGCAAACTTGAAATCCATCTATCTGTGTTTTATATCATCTTTATTTCTTCAGCCCAACTTTTGGGTATCTGATCACAATCCTATGGCTCCATATCAAAAGAAGTTATAATTCAAAATATCAGCCAGGAAAGTAGCAGTACAATACAAAATTATTTGAAAGGGCTCGATTTACTCTTTTGGTACAATTGTGGCTGTCAAGACAGGATTATCAATACTCTGAGTTCAGGTACCTATCACATGGAAAACATTACAAAGGGAGACAATTTGTGCCTTTAAAAAAACTTGACTGTTAAATAAATACTCAAAGCACACGTGCATATGCACTTGGTTTAACAATAATGCTTTCTGCACATGGAGTGAGCTCCCGCACTAGCCCCAGCTCTTGCCAACCTAGCAATTCGAAAGCATGCAAATGCAAGTAGATGAATAGGTACCACCTTGGTGGGATGGTAAGAGCGTTCCGCGTGCGTCATGACAGCCACATGACCGTGGAAGCATCTTCGGACAACGCTGGCTCTTTGGCTAACAAACGGAGATGAGCAACGGCCCCTGGAGTCAGACACGCCTGCACAAATGTGCAGGGGGTACCTTTACCTTTTACCCAAGAGAAGTGTGGCAACCATAGGTTATAGATCTTGGAAACGTTGCACATAATGTTATTAAACTATATTAGGATGGCATTGCACGTATTACAACACTACACTTTTAGGGCTACTTCTCCAAGCATATTTCACAAGATCTTTGGAGTAGGGAGTTATAAGGGTTAAATTAATCCTTGTGTTCCAATAGAAGAGAATATATGTAGCTCAGGGTTGATCTGTGGAGTCCTTGGTGCTCTCTGAGCTTGGCTGTTTGCTTGCAGACGTTTCATTACCCAATTAGGTAACATCACCAGTGCTGATGGTGTTACCTAGTTGGGTAATGAAATGTCTGCAAGCAAACAACCAAGCTCAGAGAGCACCAAGGACTCCATAATCCATGTGTATACTTCAGATTATAATCCATGTAGAAATGTGGCTTGGAAGCTGCCTATCAGTAAATCAGCTTGAAATCAATCCAATGTGTAGCATTTCTGGATGATGTTGTCCATGAAAGTAAATGACTCTTAATAGAGGCAGAGAAAGTGCCCAAGCGAGAGTAGGTGGTCACTGAAGAGTTTTCCAGAGCAATTGCCCATATCAAAATATGCAGTTGGCCTGTATTTATCAAGGGGAAGCTTGGGTTGTGAAATAGCCCACTATGCACCAATATTTAGGGCAAATCTCCACCCTCCCTACTTGTTGATGAAAAACTAGGAACATTAGTTGTAATTAAAGGGTGAATTCCTAATATTCATTGCCTTTTCTTTTCTCTCGTTTGGGTTTTAAAATAGCCCATAATGAATATTTATGTTATAAATGATATAGGTATGGTTCATTTTCAGGATCAGTAAAAAAGAAACATACAGATATGAATGAAAACAATGCTTGTCATGCTCCTCACAGGTTTACCGTGCCTTTTACTCCATGGTAAAGAAAAGCTTTTGAAAAAAGGAACCAACAAAGACGAGATTTGAAAAGCAGACTAAAACTGTGGATAGTATTTTCCTTTTACCATTCAATCACTTGTCTGACTGATGTGAACAAAAGGAAGATTGAAGCATGGTTCAAGGGCTAACAATTGTGTTAAATGATCTGGAGAAATAGCCCTAAAAGTGTAGAGTTGTAATACGTGCAATGCCATCCTAATATAGTTTAATAACATTATGTGCAACACTCTAGGATCGCCTTTCACAATCAAAGATCAGCATGTAATAATAACAACAATAATGACGTGCTTTAGATCTCTGTTCCATAGCAGAACAGAAAAGAGATAAACTAACCTTGAATATAAAGAAGTGATGGTAACAGATGACTTCCCCCCCCACACAAATTTACTCAGAAAATACAATCTTCCTTCATAAATATAAAGAAGAATAGTACTCTGTAATTTCATAACATAAGGCCTTGGGAAAAAACGTAACAGACAAGTTATATCAGCGTCACCAACACAAAATCTAAGCAGACAAATGAACAGTTAGTGGAAAGATAGATTGCTGATGAATGCTGAATGCTCGCAATGGATTCCATTGACTAGAAGCCACACCTGCTGTCAGGAAGTTGCACATGTCCTTTGAGTTGCATAGTTAAGTACATCTTTTACACCCCTCTATTTGTTGGATTGTTTTAGTTTCTGAAAAATCACTAGGCATCAGGTGCTGGGCTAGAAACCAGGAGACTGAGAGTTCTAGTCCCGCCTTAGGCATGAAAGCCGGCTGGGTGACCTTGGGCCAGTTGCTCTCTCACAGACCTAGGAAGGAGCCAATGGGAAAGCAGGAGACTGAGAGGATACATATTGTACTATGCTATGGTTTAAGCATGACAGTTGAATAAATCATAACTGGGTGGATTCACACAATGCAGTAAACATAATGGTAAAGCACAATGTACAAACCCGGCCACTAACTTTCCAGATATTCCACTTCAGAGGTTCTTGAATGTCCTACACTGGATAGGGGATTAAACTAGATTACCTTCAAGGACCCTTCCAGTCCTTATGTTCTACAATTCTATGCTTTAGTTTGGATTTCCATACTATTCAGAAGAAGAGGGGGGACAGAGGGAGGAAACAAGGAATCTCCCAAACATTTTGAACAAAATGATGGCATCATTTTACAAGCAAGGAGAGTTTTGAGAGTTGGGATGTAATGTCACTACCGTAAGGGCTATCTAAAGATCTTTCTCACATGAACTGGAAATGTGTCAGGCCTAGCCCAAGAATGAAAAGTAATCAATCCAGCCAAACTTCAGTTCTTTATTTGCTCACACTGTATAGACAGAATCTTGCCAGACTAAACCTACTCTATTCTAACCTAAAGGGAAATAACCTGGGAGACTCTAGGGCGTGACTTCTCTGAACCTCTTAGTCTTCCCACATCCCAGCTCCGGGCTGTGTTTGCTCTTATCTCGCTCCCCTCCTTGGAATGTGCTCCTTCCTGAGAACCAGCTGCATTACTGTAGTCCATCACAAAATGATTCCTCACCTTCCCTGAGTGTCATCAATGGCTGCTACTTAAACTAGATTTACTAGCAATTTGAATTCTCCAGGTCTTGGAGCTTAAGCAATCAAAATGGCATTCCCTGTACACTAGTGGAGGTATTAACAAGCTCAGGGACACCATCATTGTTCCCAGATAACCCAATGCAGAAGGAGCATGCTCCTTGGGCACCAAATGCCGGTGAGGGGAGGCATCACAGAAAAGTAAGAGGAGGGAATAGAGTGTCTGCAGAGAGAGTTCTACACGGCAACATTCTGTTAAAGGACCTATTTTTTCTCCAAATACTCTTTTGAATCATCTCTAATTTTGTAATTAGATATTTGCCATTTTTAGAGCCCCCCCCCTCCAAAGCCTACTTAGATCCTTAATGAAACACTATACTTTCTTCAGAAGGAGACGATAGACGATACAGTTGTGAAAGTCGTTACCCCCAATGCTGTTCATTAAGCTAAAAGCAAAGGACCGGAATTTTTCCCTGCTACCACGTAATTTGCAGGATGCATTTTTAAATGATCTGTAACTGCAGAAAGCTCCATCAGTCAGATGATACAGATAGATAATTCACCCTCCTGTCACATGATCTTCCATCAGTCTAAAGATGTGAATATATTGCCACAAGCTTTGGGAATAATGGGTGCACCTGTTTACAGTGTCACCTCTGTTTGCTAATTGTCTCCTTGAGCTACATTTTACTTCTAATGCATTCATTTTTGACAGGCAGCGTCTATTTAGAAATCACATTACTTCAAGAGCAATTGTTCTTTTGTCTATCAAGTAAATGAAGTGTTGTTATACAGATTTCAGATTCTGATTAGTGGAGTATCAGTATGCCACAAAGGTCAATCAGTTATTTACCTGAAGTTACAGAAGTATGACAAGGGGGTTGCTTCCTTTTTTGAATTTTCCAGGTCGTGGTAGATGTCAGGCAACCCTAATCGCATTATGTAATATAAGAATGAAATTGCAACACCAGTAGTAGAAAGATATTACTAAGTAAAGATACTAATGAAAGGCACCCACACAAGAAACATCTAAGTCAGGGTTTCTCCACCAGGGTTCTGTGGCACCCTCGGGTTCCGCGAGAGGACACTAGGGGTTCCCTGGGAGATCACGATTTATTTAAAAAATTATTTCACATTCAGGCAACTTCACATTAAAGAGGTAAGTTTCATTCTTTATTTTCAGTTTAAGAACACCGTTAATGCATATATACAGGCCTACCCATGAAACAAATATAATAATTTTGTAACTTCTGGCCTATATTGAGCCTGAATGTGCAGGGGTTCCCCGAGGCCTGAAAAATATTCCAAGGGTTCCTCCAGGGTCAAAAGGTTGAGGAAGGCTGGTCTAAGTCATTTCTTTTTAAGAAAAATCTTGCTGCATCAATATAAAGTAACTTAGAAACCAAGCAGTCCAGTTGTCATCCTGAAGTCATAACACTAACCCATAATGTGATTAAGTTCATTACTGGGTTATTTGCAAGAGGCCATCATTTTAATTTAGCTTAACCAGACCAGCATGGCTTGTTCAACAAATGTTGGTTTTAAAATCCTGTTTTAGTGTTATATGTGAATGTAGCCACAGAATAGAACAGGGTAATTTCTGTTTAAATGGAAAGAGAGGCATGCAACGTAATTCCATGTATGCAAAGAATGTATGGATCATGAGATGCAGGATCCAAGCTCTGCTCCAGAACACTATGCTATCAGAATTCAAAGCTGTTCTAAAATGATAGCTCCCATTTAGCTTTCATTTAAGCTAATTTATACTGTGAACCAACAGAACTAACTTATTAAGCTTTTTATGATGTATATAAGTACAATTGTAGGTTAACATGGCAGCAATCACTTCCTTTTGGGTTTGTTGATATCTTGCATTCCAAATTTATTATCATTAAAGCTGAAGGCAAAATTAAAAATATGTCCATGTGTATGTATGCCTGGATCTCCTCTGAAATGTGCTAGTTTTTTTTAAATAAAGCAGCTAGATAAAGTGAAGAGTAACCTACAATCACTAAAGCTAACATTCCATAATCATGGTAGGAACAATAATAGGATCAACATTTAGTTTCAGCAGCTTCACAGAAGTAGCTTTGTTGATAACAACAGGGGAGATTTTCAAAGGCACAAGCTAGAAGTTGGATGCCTTTGAAATCTCTCCTGGTTCCCTAATTTCTATTACATGTGCTAATATGACCATAATGTTAGCAATAAAGCACAGTTGTGTTTCTGTACACTTTTCAGCAACTTCAGAGTGAATTTCTGCTTATTTCCGGGCATAGCTATTGATGTTCTAATCCAGGGTTTTTCCCTACTCATTTATACATCCCATAATACTTAATTCCTCATTCACAAGTTAGCAGTTCTCAGATCTATTCCAGCATAATGCTAAACCTGTCATACAATCACAGAACTAGCATTGAGAGAGAACAGGGTTTCTCAGAAATTCCTATGTTGAAATTACTGTTCAGCCACTAAAGTCACTTTGGGATGACTTTAGGTCAGTTTCTCCTATTAAGGGGGCATCACACAATTATGATTGATTGAGCCCTGGTGTCGGGCACCCGTGCTCCTCTAAACTAGTCCCTGCAGACATTGACAAAGTAGTAGAAGACCCTATACGAGAGCAACTGACTGTACAAACTCTTTTCTGCAATCAAATGTCAAAGAACACATAAAGGGTTCTTCTTACCACTTAACTAACCAGCCATGATTGTCCAATTTACGTGGATAAGTCTTCCACTGAAGAAAGGTTAATTATATGTGAATATGCATGTTTCTATGAAAGTGAGTGTGCACTAAGAAGATACAATTATACTACCAAAACATGTATTTATGATTTTTGCTATTGTTCATTACATTTGCATCCCACCTTGCCTCCAGAACCTCAAGGTGGGTTATAAGATGTTCCTCTTTTTTAATCTTCACAGCTATTGTATCTGTGAAGTAAGTTAGGCTGACCCAAAGTTATCCAGCATGTGCCACTGTCAAGTGGTGATTTAAACCTTGGCTGCCCCAGGCCAGCACCTTAACCAGACCAATACCCTTGCTCCTCTAAACTAAACTAATTGCTCTCCTTAAATGTTGGGATTATTAGGCCTCAAAATAGCTATTTCTGCTCTTATGCTTCATTTCATATACCTCATATTATTTCAATGCATGTATCTAATATAGTTATTAGAGTGTTCTCAATATGGAAAAATGGAAGCATCTGGTCTTTGGGACAGGCTTCTTAATAGCCAATAGGTCAATTTAGTCTTTCCATAATTTCATCACATTCTCCATCATAAAGTGATGAAATGTATAATACAAGTTGATTCTGAGTCTTGGGGAAGACACCATCCATGATGAGTTACATAAGAACGTAAGAGTGCCCTGCTGGATCAGACCCTTGTCCCATCTAGTCCAACAGACTGTTCTCACAGTGGCCAACCAACTGCACCAGGAAACCCACAAGTCCCTCAGCAGTCACACCATTGATCCTCCTGAACTCCACTGAACCCCACAATATGGCATATCAATACCAGATACCCATACATACTGTCAGGATTGCCCCAGTGCAAATCCTGCCATGAAGCTTTAGAGACTTTGGGGCAGATGCGTGTCAGCGAGATGGAGCAGTGTGCGGGGGGAGAACTTTCCAGCGGGTTTTGCAGCTCGCCAAGGTCGTTCACCTGGGATCGCCTCGGAGACAAGCTCCACTGGGAGGGGGACTGAGAATGAGTGGGAAAGGAAGAGGGGTTGGCTTCATCAGACGGAGGGGGCTGGCACGGCAGGAGAAAGGAAAGTTCAACTTTTGGGCGGGAACTCTCATTCGGGTCTTTAGCTATGCTTTGATCTGTATATCTCCAATAAAGCTTTCTACTGCATTTCAAATGAAGTGGATTGAGAAGACTGATTTGGGGATTTAGAATCAGAGACATCACACATACCCACACCCACACCCATATCTGATTCTTGTTTAAAAGCTACAATAGACTAATGTGAGATAGAAGTGGGGACCACTGAGCATTGTTCTATTACAAATACATCCAATCCCTGTGGGGCTTCAACTACTAACACCTCAACTCAGCTCACATAACTATTTCCATTCTTTTAAGAAGAATGGTGATAGGAAAGTACCAGTAGCTGCTTCTGTGCTTCACATGTACATGGGGTTCCAGCAGTTGAGAGAGGACAGCACTGAGGGCATGATGCATTAGCTGGAAACTTATTATCCAATCCTACAAACTATTGCACTGTTGCTGCTATTGTTATTGTTATACCAAACCATTCTGGGACCTCACAACAGCATAAAATCAATAAAAACTTCCACCATAATAAAAAAAGTAAACAAATCTAATAAAACCTCTATGATAAGACAATTTACTCCACAACTCTCCTAATATCAGAGGCCAAAACAACTCAAAAAAGCAAAACCAATAGTAACAGTAGCAAAACAACAACAATAATGAAGGAAGAGGAGGAAAGATGAATAGCGAAGGATCACATCCCAAATGCCTTCTATAAGTTTCCTCCAATACCAAGGAGGCTAGACAAAGTTCTAGAGGTTAGAAGTTCTGATTCTGGAGAAGTTGCTGTGATGTCCATTTGGATATTCCGAAGTCAATGTTTCATGTGTCAGAAATGATACACAAAACTGAATGCATCATGCTTGGTTAATACACCTACGGGATTATCCCAGATTATTTATTCCAGAAATAATACATGAGAGCCAGTTTGTTCTAGTGGTTAAGGCACCAGGCTAGAAACCAGGAGACTGAGAGTTCTAGTCCCACCTTAGGCATGAAAGCCGGCTGAGTGACCTTGGGCCAGTCCCTGTCTTTCAGCCCGAGGAAGGAGCCAATGGCAAACCAGGAGACTGAGAGTTCTAGTCCTGCCTTAGGCATGAAAGCCGGCTGGGTGACCCTGGGCCAGTCCCTCTCTCTCAGCCCAACTCACCTCACAGGGTTGCTGTTGTGGGGAAAGGAGGAGGAGAAAGGAGTATTAGGTCTGTTCGCCACCTTGAGTTATTTATAAAAATAATAAAGGTGGGATAGAAAATAAATAAAATAAAATAAATAAATATGGGGAAACTGCAGCGTTTCATAGCACATCTATGTCAATTCTAGGTACAAGCTGCCACCAAACACAGGACCTCTGGCTTTTATAAGTGGACAACAAGCACTGTTCTAATTTTATAGTTTGCCAAAAGAAACCGACACAAAAAGCAATGCTTGCCTTAAGACACGTTTTAAATTGGCTCCCTAGAGCATTTCCCTACCTTGTTCACTAAACCACTGTGTATGTTTTCTCAGTATTTAGCATATGCTGTGTAACCTGAGCAGGATTCATATTGTTCCTGTAGTTGTTTTTCTAAAATATGTTCCCATCAGGACCTTAATTACATGCAAAATATTAGACACCAAATCATTCATAAAGATGTTTAATTTTTTTTTTCCTCTAGATTTTTTAGCAATCCCGAGGCACTTGTGTAGAGAGAATAATGGAAGAGATCACAATCCCTGTCTACTAGTTCAAATTAGGGATAAACTTCAGATCAATCTGTTTTCCCCAGAACTGAAGGCTGGAGAAAAGGAGAAAAACCTGTTCCCTAATGTTCTATGGAGATGAAAGCAAAGTTTTCTGCTCTTTTGGCAAACTTGTATGCAAGGGGCACGTATAAATCCGTCATAAGTGGTTGATCATCCTATTCCATATAGCTCATCAGGAATTATTTTTAAGTCTTTTAAAGTCCAAAGAGATTCACTGCTAGATTGGTTTTGAGTAATGGTAGCAATTATTCAGTTAGTCCAGAAAAGTTATGAGACATCAAATGCTTTACTCGCTCCCCTAGCTAGTTGCATAGAGGTGATGCTTACAGTACATGCAAAAGGAGACAGGCCAAATGGAGATTTACAACAATGGCAACAGTGAATCATCTTAATCCAAGAGATTCCTTTCTTTATGAAAGCATTCTGATGTAAGAGAGGCAAAACCAGATATCCAAATAACCCAAACTTTGTGTTAACATGACAACGCAGACTATGGCGGGCGTGGTTTCAGCAGGGTTAATTATAAATTAGCAAACCACTTTGAAATGGTACAATAGCTCTGATATACAGAGCCAAACATTGACACCCAGTGATCAGTTTACACATTGGATTTGCGTAGTTATTGTTACTGAATAAACCACGGTTGGACCAGCCCTCCCAATGCACAAACTCAAACCCAAATCAATCACATTAAGGCTTAGTGGGATGTGGAAGCCCAATTTGAATGGTGCAAATTGTCAACTATCATCATGTCTCCCATGAAGCTGTTCTATGTCACTTTGGCCTGAAAATATATAATATATATAATATATATAAAATATATAATTATTGTGTGTTGATTTGGAGATATTGTCACTCTTCTGAGCTGCTGAATGCTTGGAAGAAATATAGGAAATCAAAACTTGAATTAAGGAAAAACTCCCATACCACATGGGAAGCTATGTGAAATGCTAACTCTCCGTAGATTTTCAAGTAAGGACTAACAAAATAGTTTAGCATGAAGTGTTTTAATTTTATATGCCATAAGCCTCAGACAAAGGATAGCTTTTAGCCTAATTATAATCGATGAGTGGCAATATAAAAATCTTTCCTACCTATTTATTTACAAGATTTATACACCAAGTATTTCTTCCAATTAGGAAACTCAAAGAGGCATGCCACAATAGAAATCCAACATAGGTATAAAACTCTGTCTAAACTACAAGATACAAACTAAAAATGATTTTTAAAAATGAGTTGTTGTCACTAAAATCTTGATGGATGAAGCCAAAAGACTTGTTGAGAAGGGAAATCCAAATAAACACTTCACCCTGATCATATTTTTTTAAAGAAAACATCTGGTTTTTTTTCACAAATATTCTGAATGTTCACCTCTAATTCTACCTATTTCCTCCTTGTTGCAACATTCTTAATGTAGTGATAAAATAAGGGAGGAAAGAAGATTAATATAAAATTGGATATTTATGTCTAGAGTATTGGAATATTCATAGTTTTATGTTTTTTTCTAAGTAATCAGGAGCGTATTGGTATTTTGAAATTATGTATCTCTAATAACACAAAAGTACTTAAGAACAGAAATAGACAGTAATGGAAAATGCAGTCAACTGTTGACAACATATAGAATTTCAGAAAATAATTTACAGAGAACAGCAGAGCAGATGAGTCAAAATTTTCTCAAAAATATTCCTGGTCTCCGATAGTCCAATGTAATTCATTTTCTATCTCTGTTCATTAATCATTGTTAAAATTAGTGATCCATTTCTTCCACTCTGCCATCTGCACTCAGCTTCGTAACAAACATGACACCTTCCTGCATAATAAAACCTGACATCTACGAGGATGCATTTCCAAATAGCTTTATGCATATTTGCACCTCTATAACCGATTCCGTTGTCAGACAAAAGTGGATTATCTAACTAGAGTTCTTTCTTTATCAAGGCACTATCTGTGGTTGGGTGTCTACATCCGACAAAGGGCAAGGACACACACTCACAAGTACATGGGTAAAAAATCATCGCATCCTATCCATTGTCTAAAATAGAATTAGTAGGAAAGTATTTTAGAGCTGAACCAGATACATTGATCACATGTAAACACAGACCTAGTAATAAGCCTTAAGTATGGCAACATCAGAAAACCCATCCAAATCATCTGCCTATAAAAACGATTTGGAAGTCCCACAGGATATACAGAGCAGCATAACAACTTTACATTTCCATTGTGCCCACTTTATGTTCTTTGCTAGTATAATTTATATTTTTAGACATTCATGATCATTCTTAGTCCCCAAAGCTTGGGGAGAAGTTTATGCTCACACAGACACAGTAAGCATGTCCCCACTGATCTAATATGCATTTGTAGGCTCCTTCCTGTTCCTCTGTGTGGGATGCACTCAGAAATTTTTATGTTTGCTCATTTAAGACTAACCATTTCTGCCCATTTGGCACTTTGTACTGCCGGGCTCAAAATGGCTAGAACTCTTAAATGCTTTAGAAAGAGAAGGGAGGGGAAGCAAATCAAGTCTTCTACTTTTTTAAAGCAAGGAACTTACTCACCGACTGCCATCATTTCTCTGTTAGATGCAGTCGTATTGGAAATGTCTAATGTCTGCGAAGGAAAAAAACAATCTACCAGTATTATCTTTCTGGATATGTCAATGAAAGCTATTAATTTATTTTAATGTGTTATTGACATCTTCTTTGCTATAGATGGAAAAGTCAAGAAAGAGAAGCTTAATGCTATGGGCATAATCAGAAAAAGAAACAAAATCACCTAGGCAAGCAGAGCTATGTGAGCCCACCTGCGGAACAAAGGCAGGGATCGCTCAATGTGAGGGTCCAGGCAGGGTGTCAGTCGTTCAAAATAATGGGCCACCTAATGCAAAGAGAGGACTCCCTGGAAAAGACCCTGATGCTGGGAAAGACTGAAGGCAAAAGGAGAAGGGGACGGCAGAGGATGAGATGGTTAGATAGCATCACCGATGTAACGAACATGAATTTGAGTAAACTCCGGGAGACAGTGGAGGACAGGAAGGCCTGGCGTGCTATGGTCCATGAGGTCACGAAGAGTCGGACATGACTAAACGACTGAACAACAACAACTACAACAACATTGTTCCTATTGTTAAGCAACTACTCTGCTTCGAATGTGTATTTAGAGAGGTGTGAGGAAGAACCCTCCTCTCTTAGACCTACCTGAAGGCAGGTAACATCATCTTTGTCATCATCAACATCATCATCATCATCATCATCATCTTGGCACCAAGAGCATCATTGTGTATCCTTAATGTGGTTAACAGCCATATTTAACCACAAATAAACCACAGGATACAAGATTATTAACCAGCAACACTCCCACGTGCCATTTGTAACACATGCATAAGACAAACCTGTATTGAATGCATAGGACTTTAATATATGTATTAAATATCTCTTTTTAACCGTGCATTCACTTTGGATGCCAAGTGGCGACATCTGCAATGGATTACAATTCTCTGCCATATGTATGAAGAAATGGATATGTTATGTATACAGGTATATGTGTGTATATGTTATACACATAACATATGCCATTTTTAAAAAAAGCATTCAGTTACTTGCAATTCTATTCCCAATGGGTATGCAGCATGAGTCTGCAATATGTACTCACTAAAAATATACCTTGTGAAGCCACCCTCACAGAAGCAATGACAGAGCTGAGATTTTAACCCTTATTTCTGTGTCCCACACGCTGACTCCTCTACCCCTGTGGCTGTTACCATGGTGCTTTCCAGATCTTGTGGGAAATTATTTGTGGGCTGGTGACTTTAAAATGTTGATGACACTTCATAGAATAATTTTAAAGCAGATAATCATATGTGTAATAAACTGTGGGAGCAGAGAAGCCTAGATTCAATCTTTACTTGATATAAAGAAACAGTTTGCTTTCCGCCTGTCTTGCAAGGCAAATGTGATTGTGGAAGTTGGACATTACACACCACTTGAAATTTCTTATAGAAGCAATGATATATACACATATTGAACAATAAACCAAAACAAAAGATGTGTTAAACATAGCTGCCCTCCCTCCTGGTAACACCCAGAAACACACCCCAGTGTTTGAAAAACTCAACAAATAATTCAGCTAGTTTTTAAAATGTCCATAACACCAGTCTAAACCTTAAACCAAATCTATTTTAAATTATTTTAGACCTGTAAATGATTTTATACTTTTAAAAGCCCAACTTTCATACTGGTAACTACAAACATAGTGACAATCCCTCTTCACTCCTCACTGCAACAATGAAAATATTGTTTTCAAATCTTTAGCTTGAAATGCTAATAACCAAGCCATGAGTTTTACCAATCTAAAGACGCTGCATTTAAAAATGTATTTCTCTGTGGTTTTTTAAAAGAAATCTTCATTATTATTTGCCAGACAGTTTATGGAAATGAAGTGTCTAGCCTATTTATTCATTTAACACTTCTTCTTAAAGCTTGCAATAAATATTTTTGAGAGCAACTTGCAATGCTCTTCCCCCAGCCCACCCCCCATCTCTCCACTGAAAAAAAGTAATGATCACAAATAGACATTGTTCTATAGCTGTCTTTTTTGCCTTCTGGTTTCCTTTTTTCTTCACATGTCTGCATACTGACACATTCAATTTCAGGTTATCAGCACATCTGAATTACGGAATACTGATGGGGATAGAGGGCAACCCTCTCTAGAATGATTAGCATCATTTAAGAAAGCATTCACTTGCTTGCTTCATTGGCTGCAGGGATTCCATGACGGGTGGCCTTTTAGCATTAGAAGTCAATATGGAGCAATCTCATTTGAATTAAATATGGACAAAAGAAAAGATTTGATTGTGATTATTCATAGCTAACCTTTTAATTTCACAAAGCTCGTCTTTCCCCCACCACACACCCCAAAACAGGCTCATACACACACACACACACACACACACACACACACAAAACACACACACACACACACTTTCATTTATCGTTGCTCTTAATTGTCTTGGGCCGTATTTTAATTTTTATTCTTTCACAAAGTGCTGTAAGAATAAAGTCCACCTTTAAAAGCACGTTTCTTTCCCAAGGAAGAAAGAAAAAAAATCTGTGTGAATGTTCATGGAAAACCTTTTAACTTAGTCCTGGACTATAATGAAAGCATAGAGCCTCTTTCTAATCCATAAAATGTATGTAAATCCACTCTGAAAAACATATTTGTATATATGAGCTCTACACTTGCATCAGAATGGGTTACCGATTGGACTAACGTATTTCATTAACACAGATGACTATTTGTTTAGGGATGGTCCCAGTGTGACCTTTGTTAGGACAGACAGCCTAAATCCATGGCATGGCTCAAACAAGCCAAAAGTACATCAGAACTCTGATCTGAATAGGGAAAACAATTCACATGATAATTCTATTGGAGCTCAGCAAACAGAATGATAAAACAGCAATGATACATCTCTCTGGCAGGAATTGCTAAGGTTTTTATCATACGTTGCAATTACTGAATTCAGAAAGGATCAGAAAGTGTAACTCAAACTGGATGATGGGGAAGAAACAACCACCAGTCAAACATATGCCACATATGTTCAACAACTATGTCACAAATTCTCAAATAAGGTGACCAATATGGTAGACTGTTGTGAGTGACAGCTCTGTATCTTCATATAATCACCTACATTCTTCTGTAACTAAAAACATAATCCTATGTGGAGGAGGTGCATTAAATTAATGCTGATAAACAAGGCCTGGAGAAGAACATAAGTCTTTCCAGTAGATGGGAGAGGGAAAAAATAGGTACACAACTATCTAATGAGATAATGAATCCTCCTCAGTTCTTTTAGTCTGGGCACTTTGAAAATCTGTATGTAGTATATGATCTTGGAACCACAAAACAGTTTTCGTTGAACTGAGACACATGTCTTGATCTCAAAATAGAGGATATACTCAAGAGGATAAGCCAAGTGCCTGAACATTGTATTCTAAAGGCAATGCATTTTGGAGTAAAGACAGCCCCAAGCAGCCTTGAACCTTGAATTCATCACTAAGGCTGCATCTGCACCATACATTCATACGTTGATTAACACCTTAATCTCTGATATTTTCAGTACAAATGAGTAAATATTTGTAATCAAAGAGGCATTCAATATTTGGTAGCAAAATTTGGGAGCCAGTTTGGTCTAGTGGTTAAAGCACCAGGCCAGAAACCTGAGAGTTCTAGTCCCGCCTTAGGCATGAAAGCCGGCTGGGTGACTTTGGGCCAGTCACTCTCTCTCAGCCCAACTCACCTCACAGGGTGGTTGTTGTGGAGAAAATAGGAGGAGGAAGGAGTATTAGGTATGTTCCCCGCCTTGAGTTATTTATAAAAATAGTAAAGGTGGGATAAAAAAATATTTTAAAAAAAGTTAAAAAGAATAGCCATCTCAGCCTGGGGATTATTCAAAATCACTGAGAGGCAGACAATTTTTGAATTTCCTATGTACAGTGCACCATTGCCTACCAGTGCATGCCAAGGATCACTGGAGCTACCCTTATGATGGAAGGTTCCAAAATTCATCCAGAGCAGATGCAGAAGATGGGAAGCCATTTGGTAAAGTATGTGCAAGATTGCTTCAGTTGTGAAATATTCAACAAACACCAGAAACGAGTTTGACAAGAGTCAGCAACTTGAGAAACACATATTTTAACTAAAAATAGATTTCTAATAGTGGAATTCTAAATTCTAGAATGGCTGGCTGGGGAATTCTGGGAGTTGAAGTCCACACATCTGAAAGTGGCCAAGGTTGAGAAACACTGGTCTAAGGCTTTTTGCATAAGCAGAAGCAGCAAGCAAAGTCAGATTCCAATAGCAGAATTCAAGAATCAGAATAAACCAAAGACCACCCCAAAAAAAACTAAGCATTGTTAACAAAATATTATTTGTCCTACTGATTTTTAGTAACTCAAGTTTAGGCTGTTAGTTACTGTGATTATGCCTGGATTTTGACTGTCTGTTGACTTCAATCCCTTTAATAGCTGCTCCCCCTTCAGAGGGGTAAAATTTTATTTCTGAGGGTTTTTTCCCCTGAGGAAAAAAAATGGAACTTTGGAGAAATTAAAACTATTTATTTTTACCACCCTTTACAGATATGATGCTTTGGTATTGTATCAAATGTATAATTAATGAAAAATATATTGTAATTGAAAAGGTATAGTTTCTTCAAAACGTAAATATCAATTTATTGACTGGATTTACTTTGTTGTTGCAAATGAAGCTACAAGCTGATTAACTCTAAACAGTGTAGCATATCTGGCATCTCTGTACTTTTTCCCCTGTTTACACAGAAAACATCAACACTGTAATAAAATTTAAAAGTTATGTATTTTGGACTTTGTTCTTGTTTGTATAAAACAAGATACTGAAAGCACAGATTTTTGGGGAGGGGGAGCTAAAAAAGAGTTGGGACTGGGGCAAAACTCAGAATACAAATTTGGCCGCATGAAGGTTTGACAGAATGGGGCTGAAAAAGACACACTGCTTGCCGCGTGCTCTCCCAGAGACCAGCTGTGCCCACAAGTGGTAAGATCAGTCTGAAAAAGAGAATTGAAACAGATAACGATTTCACAAATGCACTCACCATTTCTCACGCTGCAGGGAAGGAAAAGTTGAAATGTGCTAAGGAGCTTGCGGGGAAAGGTAGTATATTTGGAGCTGAAGGGAGATGAAGATGGTTCGCAAATTTAGTTAGATTTAGGCAGTTTGGGCTGCTGACGAATCACCTGTTTCAGGGTGGACCAAAGACCATCAAAGAGTTCCTGGGCGAAGAAAAAATCCCCAAAATTGAGGAGGACCAGGCTTTAAGGGATCAATCTACCCTCCACAGAATTTCCAGGGGGAGAAGAGGATTTAAAGACAAGATCATCTAGATTTTGTTAGCCATGAGAAAATGCCAGCGAAGTTTTATCTGAAGTCCTTGATTAACTCTAAAGGGAATTTGGTTATAGCTGCACCCATAATTGTGTTTTAGAATAGACACACTGATACAGAAGCAGAAGATTAGTTTTTGTAAGGAGATGGCTAATTTCAGAATGGTAGAGCAATGTAGCTATAAATAAAATTAACACATACTAACCTCTCTTCTGAAGACTTGGCAGGCAGATGGAGGAGGGATGGGGAGATCTGTTTGTCTTAAGTTAACTTAGTTTAAGTTTGTCTTAAGTTAACTTAGTGTTTCTCAACCTTGGCAACTATAAGATGTGTGGACTTCAACTCCCAGAATTCCCCAGCCAGCAATGCCGGCTGGGGAATTCTGGGAGTTGAAGTCCACACATCTTAAAGTTGCCAAGGTTGAGAAACACTGAGTTAAATGTTGCTTTTATAGTTACCCTTGCATAGGTGAAAGAGAAGCCAATGCTTTTCCAACTTGCAATATTATAAATACAGATAAAGTTTGAACTGGTTCACAACACAATTCTTATATGTTGTGATTATGTCTATTCAGTCCTGATAATCCCCACATTCCCCCATTGACAGATTATGTACTCCTTCTCATTTTCTGAATAAAGTCCCATTTCTGTTTCTCTTGCTTCTGAAGATTTGACTGCATTGTTTTTTCCATCTTTTTGCACTTTATTTCTTGCTTAGGTATACTTCCAAACACAATGTTTTTTTCACATCTACACCATTTTATACATCATTTAAAAAGAAAATATGACTAATTATTTCATTTTTTCCCCATATTTTAATATTAAGAGACAAAAAAGATGTTGAGGGAAAACCAGAAGAAAAATATGATTTTTTTCCATAGGTTTCTTTTTCCTAGACTTTTACATGTCTACACCAGTGTAGATTCTACTCCTAAGGAAGCATATATGTCAGTGGATAACTCTCTTTAAGCAGGCTTATCGAACTTTTGGCTTCTTTGTCTGATTTTAAAAATAAATACAGATTATTTGTTGAAAGGATTTTCTTCTTTTGTGTTTGAATTTTCAAGTGAAACATTTAAACATTAAAACTAAAAAGTGAAAGGGCAAGGATGCAACAGTTCATCTAAAATAAAATAGTCTGGTAATGTCATGGTATGTGGGAAAGACCTTGGGAGACGGGAGGAAGAGCCACAGACTAGGCAATGGTCAGATAAGAGGCAGCTGAGCCCGCAGAAGCAATGGGAGTGTGGCAAACATCTCAGAAGGGACCCTCTCTAGCTCCTTGGACTGTAAAGGCGAGCAGGGACAGATGTACTTTCAGACTTGCAAGATTCTGTTAATGTAACCTTACAGTAAAGACAGAGCTATTACTCCTGGGTGTGCTTCTTGTCTGGACTACCTCACAAGGCTGACAGATCGGGGTATAAGATTTGGGCATTTTCTGGTACCATTTTTTTATTACACAGACAAAAGTCAAAACAACTCACAATAAAGTCTAGAGCCTATCCGCTATTGCTTTTGATCCAACCAGCAGAAGAAAGTGCATTTCTATCCTATCAGTCACTGCATGCATTTCATACTGACTAACAGCTCTTTCCCTATCCAGGACAAAGAGGCTGCAAGATTCCTACTCTCATTTCTATATGTAAAATGCAGCCAAAGACTGAAGGCAATCATAGAAACCAAAAAATAGGGTGCCTGAGGAATCAAATTTTTCTGAATTACAAAATTGAGCTCCTCTGTGCTCCCTGGGCTGAGGAAAAGGCTGATGATTAGGTATCCACAAAGCGTCCAAATATAAATATTCAGTTTAAAAAACTGTGAAGTACATTTAAAAATGAATATTTAGCAATGAAATACATTTATAAATGCCAATATTGAGATTAAATGCACATAAAATAGTATTGAAATGAAAATTAGCATGCCAAACTGGATAAGACAAGCTTATGATTGAAAGGATGCAAAAGTAGCATGGAGGTGAACTAGACCAGTTTCTCCATCCTTACTGCTAATTGTGAAAACTTTACTATAATTCTACCATTCTTTTACTCAACATCAGGATTCCATGGCACCATTAAGATCTATCCCGTCCACTTATACATGGCAATCCTCACACCCCCAATGTGCCCTTTGCAAAGTTTTCTTCTAGTGTCCTTCATACAGTTGAGGAACGTCAACTTTCTAATGTGACAATATGAAGATACTAGAATCACTGAGAGCTTTTGAACGTGAGGGTTCAGAAATCATAAGCAAAAATTGTAATGGGATTTCTTTTCCGTCAGATTATTTCAGTAAATGTGAGATGCTGAAAAAGAGTTAAATACTCAACATTCCTGCCCAAATAGTGGTGACAGTATCATATACAGTATGGTAAAGCACTGAGTTATTGTTTCCTTACGTGAGATACCAGTACTGTAGAATTATATGATAGCTGTATACATAGCACTACAAAAAGACTGCACACAATCAAGTCCCTTGTTTCAGCTATGAAAACGCAATGTGACATCTGCTAATCACATTACAGTTCCCCTATTGATGCTAAATCTCTCCATTTATTGTCCATGACCTCAGCTGCTACCTTTTTTTAATCTGCAATATAAAATTTATTCATCTACTTATTGCATATGCTATCAATCCCAGATCTTTAGATCTTGGTTCCTCTGTATACGTATATAAATGTAAGAGCAACACAGGTCAAGCAGCACTGAATTTCTTAATACATCACTCACAGTCTTTCCTGGTCATTTTCTTTTTTGCAGAAGGAAGCATAGAACATATGACAAGGTGTTCTTTTTCCTACTAGTTTTTGTTTTTTAAACTAGTGTAGGTATTCTACTTTATGAACCCCACTACTGCATCATCTATTTGTAACAATGCTTTTAAACTGAACCTATAATGATAAAGCATGAACATGTTTTCAATTATCTAATAGATCTCCCATATGAATCAGTTATGAAAACTAATGGCTAAACACTTTTTCGTGGGATATTCACTGGCTAGCTAGCTTTCATTCAGCTTATGGACTTGTGAGTCAGATATGAATATTATTCAAATGTTATTATTCATTTGGTTACTTTTTCATGTTTCTGCTGTTTTGCTCTTTATCCTTTGATCATCTATTCAATGATTTTTATTTCTTACTTTTAATCCTATCAGGTGCTTGGAGGTTTTGTTTTTAGTTCAAAGCTGGTGTAAGATGTTTGACATAAAGAATAGGTAACTGGCTTGTTCTGTATCGATGTACATGTGGATGCCTACTTTAATACTCCGGGGAATATTCTGCCCCCGGAGGTGAGACTGGCCCCCTCCCTCCTGGCCTTTCGGAAGGCCCTTAAGACCTGGCTTTGCCACCTGGCCTGGGACGACGGAGGTGGTAGTGCCTCCTGGGGTTGGCTGGCCCCATAGCTCTACTATCTATTCTGCGGGTCCAAGCCCATCCTGGATTTTATTTTATTATGTTTTGTTTGTGTTTTTAGATATTTTGTATAGTTTTAAATTTTTATTTATTGTAACCCGCCCAGAGTCCCTTGCATGGGAGATGGGCGGGGAATAAATTTGAATAATAAATAAATAAATAAATAAATAAATAAATATACACTGGGTTCTCTGCCTTACCTAACTTTTTGTTAGACCATTTATTTACTTATTTAAATGGAAAACTAGTGTGGGCCTTTAGCATCACATTTATTTCTAAGAATGCCTGTGGGACCCATATAAGACCTAGAATAAAATAAAGCTAACTGCATTCCTGTTTTTAAAAAGCAATTTATTTCTCTGTGCTTTGCCTAGGAAACAAAGAGAAATCTTGGTGGTATGGAACATTCTGCAAGAAAGAGTGACTGCAGATGGCAAGACATTTGGACTAGGCATGTCTACAACAGCAGTCATTGTGTGAGAGCACCCACAACACATTCTCAAATTCCAAATTATGCCCATCCCCCCAAAAAAAAAACCGACCTTGCCTATTTTAGATAAGCATTCCCAATTTCAAGAATTCTACTTCTACATACAATCTTTGTCCTGTTTGTGCAATTTGATTTGTTGGATTTGTTATGATTCTGCCTTCTTTAGCTGTGATCTACTTGTGATCTTTAATGTTTCATGTTACTCTTGGTCCTACCAAATAGAGCCAGAGAAAACTGACTGACTACAAACTATTAACCATCTGGCAATTATTCACCCAAATCTTACCAGTGTTAACACCTTGACTTCTTCAGGACGATTTGATTGGTGGCTTTGGCAAGCTATTTAACATGAAGAACTGGAAGGCAAATTCCTCATACTTATATTGCTAACACCTGCATTATTTTGATCCAGAAGAAGCTTTTTTATATCCCATTTATCCCTAATTGCTTTGTTCAGGAAAAGTCCTAAAGGCAAACTTGGAGGTTCTCTGGGTAAGAATACATCTGTTCACAGAAATGTAATAATGAACATGTACATTTAATTACATTAATTCAATGACCTAGACATTGGGATGACTATGTGAAGTACAAAAACTTCAGTGTAAGGCAAACATAACAACCATATTTGTGAATTCAAATAAGGTGTGTTACTGGCTAAAAGACATTAAGCTTGCCTGTATTCTATTATGACACATTAAATTAAAGGATGCATAAAATAGCAAATCGTTTTGGGTTCTTTTTAAATACTGAAGTAAATCAACTTGAATCCACTGAAGTGTCTTCAGCTTAGCTTCTCCAAAGGTTAGAAGGTTAAAAGGTTAAAAGAGATTACAGCTCTGGGTGAGAATTCTGGGCATTCCCAGAATTCAACAATTCTGAAAGGCATCAAGTTAGAGAAAGTTGTCCTGTAAGAGAAATGTAAAGTGTTGGAAAGATATGCAACAGCTATTATATTATGAGATTCTGTGCACAGCATCTATGGACTGAACCCTGATGTGTTGATCTGTTCTTTGTGTGTTATACAGACAGGGTCCTGTGTAACAAGTAAATCTGCCAGTCCTTTCAACAGGGCATTTAACTGGATGGGTGAGACCAGCCATCATCTCATGAAGCTTTGTGAAACATTTTAAGTATAATTAGTCACATTGTTTCCAAGGGACCATAGATGATTCACATCTCAATCCATTTTCATGGTAACTATTTTGACTGGAGGATTCATGGAGTGATTACATGGTTAAAACCAAAATCCATCAAAATCATGTTTTCTGGAGGGAGAGAGACAGATGATAGATAGATAGATAGATAGATAGATAGATAGATAGATAGATAGATAGATAGACAGACAGACAGACAGACAGACAGACAGACAGACAGACAGACAGATTTCATTATACTGGCTGAGTTTCATTTATCAAGATTATCAGGGGGTAGTGTGTATGTGTGTGTGCATTCATGTGTGGGTATACACACATATACACACACAAACATTAAAAAGGGGTGAAATAGATTCTACATAACTGGCTTTGAATCTGAGAACCTCCCATGGTGTACCTAATTGGGTTGCCAACAAAACACAGGAGTATACCAACAAGAAGCATAAAATATAACTGTGAAGGGTGAGCATGATGATGGTCTTTATAAATAATACATTTATCCCAAGGTACACTTGTATGTCTGCTGAAAATGTAGGTATTTTTCATTAGGAGCAGATGGGCATCAATATACATGTGAAGACAATAGAAAACCAGGGAAGGGGGAAAAATTGGAACAGGAAGGGTGCACATATGAGCTATTTCTCAGCATGAATAATTGAGAAAGAAAGAAAGAAAGAAAGAAAGAAAGAAAGAAAGAAAGAAAGAAAGAAAGAAAGAAAGAAAGAAAGAAAGAAAGAAAGGAAGGAAGGAAGGAAGGAAGGAAGGAAGGAAGGAAGGAAGGAAGGAAGGAAGGAAGGAGCTGTTTTAAAACTTTGCCATGTTTTTATTAATCTATAGCCCACTTATTTTAAAACACATTTTTTTCCTGAGCACTGAGAGAGAATTCAAAGCTAATTATCAAAAATACATTTTAAGTTGCTGTTGTTGTTTCTGAGTGTTTTAGAGTCACATAGCGCGTAAGTCCAGCTATGGTACAAGTTAGTATAACAGTATTCCTAAGAATTTTATAGCATCGCTACAACGTTAGATTTCAAAAGGAAATCAGAATGACTGGCACTCATGCTATACTGCATATACTTATGTACCTTTTCAGAAGTATATATGGACCCCTCCCCCCAAATTAAGATTAGGGTCCTAAGAAGAAAAGTAGATGTGATGTTGATCTAGGACTAGGGGGCCCAGGTTCAAGTCCACCCTAAGTAATAGAAGATTGCAAGTGGGAATGATATGTATATTGCCTTGAACTCCTGGAGGAAAGGTGGGGTATAAATATAGCAGATACATAAATTTATCTGCGCGTCAACTCTTTTCCACCCCGAAGTCCTGATTCACATAGCTTTATCTTTCCCCATCAACACCCCATCAACACCTCACCCCCCACCCCACCCCGGCTTTGAGCTGCAGGGAAATACTTCCATTCAAATCTTTGGTAACATTTTGTTGGACGCAAAAAGCTGAACCTTAAGTGGAGAATGGAACCCTGCAAAGCATGTTCTTGGAAACCCTGTCGCAGCTCTTCTGCCTACCGCCCTTTCCCCTCCTTTGGCCTGCATGATCAGCCCTTGAGATCTACTTTTCCTTATTCTTAAAAACATTTCTGGTATTCTATTTATTCAAGATCTTATGCATATCTGAATTAAATCTTATCATCTAATCAGCTTGCTTTGCACTTAAAACAAAGGTATCTCTAACTCAGCTGATAGTCCCATAACGGAAGGAAAGTTAGTATGAGCCAGGATATACACCAGGGCTGGACAAATGCATTTTTTGTTGAGAGCCAGCTCCATCAGGAATAACCTATAGTAGGCTGAATATCAACAGTAAGTGATCTTATGCAATAATAGCTCTGTCCTGGGCCAAGACAGGATACCCAGGAGAAGATGCTGATGCTAGGGAAAGTGGAAGGCAAAAGGAAGAGGGGCCGACCAAGGGCAAGATGGATGGATGATATTCTGGAGGTGACAGACTCGACCGTGGGAGAGCTGGGGATGGCGACAGCCGACAGGAAGCTCTGGCGTGGGCTGGTCCATGAAGTCACGAAGAGTCGGAAGCGGCTGAATGAATAAACAACAACATGTATGTATGTTGGTTGGTTGGTATGAAATATGGTTTCCTGGATTCTGTGTGTACAAAGTTGAAGCCTCTTCTTAGAATTTAGCCACCTGAAAGAGCCACTTTTTTTTTCTTTGCTTCATTTTCATAGATAAGGGAACTTCTTTTCACAATTTTTTAAAAAATATAATCAAAAGAACAATAAACAAAGGCCATTAAAAAATCTCCCCCAATCCTCCTTTCATCATTTAAGGGCATTTAAGAATGGGCGAAGATGTCAATGTCA
>JALMGJ010000015.1:16082500-16145000 GCA_023362775.1 Charina bottae
TTGTCCTTGGCTATGATTTCTATGAATATCGGGGAATTATCAAATGATAAACCATAGGTTTTGTTGTGGCCCATACCAGAACATGATTTTGGTATCAGACAAAACAAACCTATCAGTTGGGTTGGAATTTGGTCCAGCAGGCTGGAAATGACAATGTAGCACTATTCTGCCTTCTGCCCTCCTCAGCAACCATTTCTTGAACAAATTCAAGAATTTACTTACCACTGAATTCAATGGATGGGAATAAATGTACAACAGCTCCATTACACACTAGATAGGAAGCATGTTCAGACTTCAGGGCAAATAAACTGTTGGCAAAACGTCTTTGCCCTCAGGCTTTGGATCAGTCATTTTTTTGACACTGGAAAGAAGTGGACTTAGAGCAGAGCTTTCCAAACTGTGTGTCGCAACACAAAAGTGTGTCGCCACACACAGTCTGGTGTGTCGCCACACAACCAGGAAGCGCTGATCATCATCAGCGCTTCCGGGTTTCCCCGCGGCAACACACCAACGGCGGCGCGCAAAAACCGAAAGCGGCAGCAGCGCTTCCGGTTTTTTGCACGCTGCCGCAACGGCGGCACTTCCAGGTTTTCCCGCGGCGACACTCCAATGGCGGTTGGTGTGTCGCCGCTGGAAAACTTTGGAAAGCCCTGACTTAGAGGATGACAAGGGAGCAGTAGTAGTTTTCTGGGGTTGGGTTTCCACTGTTATAACCCTATGATCTCTGAAATACCTTCCAATGGGAACATACAGTCGTAGCCTTACTCTTTCAAATGGCAATATATTATTGCTCAAAGCTATGAGTGTGTTTTTTTTTAAAAAAAACAAGGCTGTTTAGGAAGAGAAAGAGAAGGGAGCAATGCATTTGGTAGGCTTAACCCTTGTAATCCTTTTCGAAGTATTTCATGGGGAATTATATACCTGAATTATTAAGCCTCAGAAAGTGGGCTATAGATAACCACTGCAGCAGACTTCCCAGATGCATGTCAAGTTTTATTTGCAGCTGTTATAATAAAGTTGTAGTGGAAAGGTTATTTTCCCTTAGAATTGTCTTATGCCATTTTCATAGTGAGTAATGACAATTGCCTAAATGAATAAAAGAATAAATTTCATTGTTACCACCTGCTCTTTTCTACCACAAGCAAAAAGAAAAAGAAAAGAAAAGAAAAAAGAAAGTGGGGGGGGGGAGAGATGTGCAATATTTGCAAATGATGCTATACTGTGCTAAATTGTGTGGGATGTTTTATAAAGTGAATTAATATCCAATAGGGATTGAGCTGAGATCATCAAACTCATTTCACAGAAGACAACAAATTGAATCTCTCCAGGGATTCAGTACATGAAAAGCCAGTGTGCTATCAAGTGACCCAGCCTCCTCTTAGGTAGATTTCTTTAAGCAAAATATTAAATATACTTCCACGAATGCTCCTATTGTTTTGTTATTCACCACCTAATGAAATGCACTTCTGCTTTCACCAGATGGTAGTACATATAATTTTCGGGCCTCTGATTCACAGCATCATACAAACAAAGTGTATGGCAAACATTACTAGTCTAGAAATCGCCTGATTATTTTTTCCCCAACATCAAAAAATAATCCAACTCTTTTATCTCACTGGTGTGCTGAAGTACACAAGGTTTTAGATATTAAAATGCATATTCATTTAAGACTGTGGATTGGGCATTTGGTAGCAAGAATATATTTAATTGATCCAGTTATAGTTTGTTGGATCGCGCATGTTTTGGTGGAGGGATACACAGATATACACACATTGAGTAAGAGAAAAGGCAAGTACATAAATTGTGTAATACAAAATGTATTCTTAATACATTTTAACAATAACACATGCTGTGTTCATACAGTGGAATAACATCATCCATATGAATCCTAGGAATTTAGTACATATGACAGTTTCTCTCAACCACCCATAACATTCTTTCCTGTCTCATTGTGGCTGGCAAACGAGAATTCTATAATTGAGTGGTACAGAACATGTGCCCTCCCTGCTAGAAGATGACAGATGGATTATAAAAACTTCAAAGCAGAGCATTTGGAGCACCAGGGGAGAGATAGTGGGTATTTGAACTCTCAGTCTTTACCCAGGAGACAATGGCACTGTGACATGGCGCATATATCAAGGAATGGTGTAACTAGATAGACATAATCTTTCTTTTCAGTACGTATTTAACATTCTGTTACGAACAAGTTTCAGCCTAGCTAAAGTGCAACTCATCTTAATACAAATCATTGTAGCCTGAAAGGCTACATAGCCCTTTTTCCCCCATTTTGGTTAAACTGTTCCTGGATAAAAGTGATTTTAAAGGACAGTCTTTATCCAGTCATTTGGAATTGCTCAATTTCATTTGATTCTCTCTTTTTTTCCTATTCATTTCAGTTCTCTCTATTTATACAAAGACTTCTTTGCATGTTTGAAGTTCTGCTGTCTAATGGGTCCATACGGTCACCCGGATGTTATAATGTTAAGCCACATGTTGTAAATCATGTATTAATCCTTGTGTACAAACAATGATGTCTGCCGCATTTTTAAAAGTAACATAAAAACACAGAGATAGGGGGAAAAGTGAAATAAGTGCACCCAATAATATGAATACAGCAACCAGAAATCAGGAAATCACCTGTTCAAATCTTCCCTCTGCTATAAATTCAGTAGTTGGCCAAGGCAAATTTCTCTTTCTCCACCTTGTTTTCTATGACATAGAAGTGCACAAGCTGAGGTCTCCAAAAACTCTGTGTGTGGCTCACCTGGGGTTTCCAAAGGTGTTATCAATTGATAAGGTTTTTCTTAATTTGACATTGTACTGTACATGATCAGAGAGTAATCATAGTAACTAAATGAAATTTTTATTGCATTTAAATATGTGCCCTCAAACCAGATTTATTTATTTTATTTATTTATTTTATTCTTCTCCCACTTACAAGTATTTTAAATGCAGCCCTAGCCCCCATTCTAAGGCCTTTGACCTCCAAAAAGTTAATCCACCTGACATAGAGGATGCTAATACTTATAGGATTCTTGTAAATAATATTCTGTAACACGATAATGTGTATGAAGCATCCTGAGCATACTGGATGAACATTCTACAGAAAGGTTAGGTTGTGTTATTATCTGTTAACAAGTTTATCAGAATAACCACCAAAACATGATTGCAATGGAAGTAGAGCAGAAAGAATTCCCACATACAGTTCAAGTAATATTTACTTGGTCAATGACCAGCACAGAATAAACAGAGAGACAGACAAATAAAAAACAGAAGGCAACAATCCCAGCCCAAAGACATCTCGAGAGAGAGGGAAGTAGCACAGCAATATATTATGACACTAAAGTGTATCTCTAAGACCAGATTAATTTTCAAGAAGTCCATATTAGGACTGTTATTTTATTCAAGGAATTATAGTCAATTCAGCATACAGGTTTTACTCAGTTAATTAGAACGTATTTATATATTAATAAAAATACTTTCAAAGGTCAGAGTGAACATTCTTTTGAGATGTGGCTCAGGTTTCATTGGTCACAATATTAAAAGAGGAAACATGCACCACACGTATGAGAATTTCCCCAAACTTCTTGCCTCCTTTGAAAAAAAAAATGGAAAGCAACTTCTTTTCCATCACATTAAATAAGAGACTCCTATATGTACATTCCCCCTTGAGTGTGTCTGAGTTACCAAAGTTACCCTATTGCGCAACAAAATCACTTATGGTGAGCTAATAGATTTGAATGGGTTTTGGTGAGACAACTGCCACGTGGAACCACTTGAAAAGTCCATGTCTACTCACATTTCTTTGGTTTCATATATATGCTTTCATTTTAATATCAAGAATGATATATGCATTTGCTGTACAAATTCAGCAGATCCCCATTGCTTCTGGTATTAGAAACATAATGAAACAAACATGTAAGCAATTTTGAAATCCAGGAACACATTACCGAGCAGCTGAATCTGATGGAGAGCTGGGCGTTCTTCAGCCTTATTATACATATACCGTGCAGCTTCCTACCAACTTTTCACAAGTCCCATGGAAAGATCTATGTACTTGGTCTCACACATGTGAACATCTACTCAGAGGGGCACCTGCCCAATTCTAAAGTTGATCACATATTACATCCTGCATTTATGTGAAGAGTTTTGCTGTATGTGTGTGGGGCTTTTTTTAATAGGAAGTTGGAATGCCTCCGAAAGAAAAACCAGAATCACCAACTCTATGTTTGTTTTTTTAATACAAAACAAATTGTTAGGAATAATACAATGATCCTTCCACAGTTTTGCTGTGGGGCATTTGGGTTTTCGGGTCTTATAACTACCAGCAGTACATCACTGTATCCCCAGAAGCTGGTTAGCAAATGCAAGCAAAGAAAAGGGGGGTAGAAAGAAGAATTTTGGGAGGAAACTTGCTTTAAGAACCCTCCTTTTTAAAGTATTGTACATTTCCACAATTCCTTCTCCTCCCTCTCGCCCCCTCCCCCACCCCCAAAAATGATCTTCTGCCATCATGGAATGTAAACAGCACAGGAATAGACAGAATCTTGAATTAAGCATTTTGACTGCATTTCTTTAGAAGTAATCTTCAAAGAATGTGCATCTTTGAACAACGTAGCGACTCAACTAAGGAGCTTGCAACTGCTTGTATAACCAAACAGGTCATGTCTATTACTTATTATTATCAGTTGATCCCTGTAGAGTGACAACAGACCACAAAATATGGAAGGGCCAATTTCTGGTTGTCTTCGTTTAAAAAAAAAAAAAAAAAAGCTTGGTTCCTTTACCAAGCAAACAGGATAGCAATGCTGCTTTTATGGAAGAATAGGTAGACCCAGCATAGCATTTCAGCATTTGGCAGGGTTTTGCATAGAAGACCACACTGCAGGAATCTGTCACTCAGCCTGCCATTAATACTCAAGTTGGGTAGGAGGTAGGAAAAACATAGAGACGCACCTTTTTTTTTTAAATGGTGCTACAAAAAACTTTAATGATATTAACTGCTCAGAAAAGATTGTCTTTCATAAAGATACAGTATGTGTATACACGTTAGAAGGAATCTGGTAGTACCTTTTCCAACTAACACATTTTATTAAAAGGCAGAAGCTTTCATGAGATGCAGCTTACTTCATCTGCTCACAAAGGCTTATGCCTCTTAATAAAAATTGTTAGTCAGAAAAGGTGCTACCAGACTCTTTTGATTTCTGAGTCACCATAGACTAACAGAGAGCCAGGTTGGTATGGTGGCATCAGGCTAGAAACCAGGAGACCATTAGTTCTAGGCTTGCCTTAGGCACGAAGCCAGCTGGGTGACCTTGGGCCAGTCTCTTTCTCTCAGCGCTAGGAAGGAGGAGGCAAGGGCAAGCCACTTCCGAAATTTTGCCAAGAAAACTGCAGGGACTTGTCCAGGCAGTCATCAGGAGTCAACACTGACTTGAAGGCACACACACAGAGAGAGAGACTAACACTGCTCTCCTTCTATAATGTCTATGTGTCTACATGTGTCTGCGTAAAGCCACCTTTCACCTTGAAAGACCTAAAGTCCAGGAGGCAAGATGAGGCAGGAATTCTTGCCAATGGAGGAAAAGACCATCCACAGCTCCACAGATATGGAGTGTTACCTGACTTCCAGGGAAGCAATGGTGGACTGAAGATGACCGTGGTGGAACGAGGAGCCAGCGAACAGATTGGCACCTCGAAATTCCTCTTTGGATAAAGTATGTAACACTACATTATCTGTGTACCATGCATTGACTCTATGGTGTTATTTTACTTTAGGATAAGTAGGCAGACTCCTCACCTAGATTACAAAAACTGCACTAGTGAGAAGGATTAAACTTTACTCTTGAAATCCCATCCAGTATGTGGGAGCTAAAAGGGGAGACATCAATGGATACCAGTAGAAGAGAATATATGTAGCTCAGGGTTGAACTGTGGAGTCCTTGCTCAGCCAACCAAGCTCAGAGACCACCAAGGACTCCACATCAATCAATCTCAATCCACCATGATCCTTCCCTTCTGTTTCTGTATCTGATAACCTTACATGATTGTTGGTGCATGAAGATACCCTGTTTTGAGTCTGCAGGTGCTTCTGCTCACGTACAGCTAATCCTTGCCTGGCTCTATACATTCATGTGTAAATACAGTGTCTTATTATATGATCTGGCTGTTAGTTCAACTATTATACAAATTTAGAAACCCCAAAAGATTAAACAATAAAACAATGGTAGTGCAAGAATGTTAATCTTTGAAAAGCGGTGTAATAGGCTCTCTTTGGAAGCCTTTTCAGAAATGAAAAGCAGAAAATAGTCTTTTAGAAACATCTAACATTGACATGTATCTGGAAGAACACACAAGCAGTCAATAACACAATTAAGACAACATCAGTAATATACAATATTGGTATTATCCACTGAGGCACCTAAAACATAGTCTATTCAAATAATTTAAGGTGTCTAATTTCAATATTGCTCAAAGAGTCCGTCATGTTTGAACCTCACAATACCTTGCTGATACAGTGTACGAGATAGATGAACAATCTCACTGTTTCCAAATTTAACACCAATTCAGAGTACAAAGAGAAACAAGTCCAGTGAGACCGATCAGTATTTGTACCCTTAAAGTAAATCAACTGAACTCTGTAACAAGAGCTAATGTACATGAAGAATCTAGTAAGTTTCCCAAGTAAGCTTATTCAACCTATGATACATGTTTGTTTGGGGACAAGATAGCCAAAATATGAAAGATTCTGCCAGTAAGGGCCTAAGAGAATACATTAACTCCTAAAGGACATCAACTGCAAAACGGGTAATATTTCTTTCCTCAATCCACACATACAAAACTAGCCACATTACGTACATATGCCACAACCAGGTCTTTCCCTAGCAGATGGAACATCTTCTGTGATGCCTCGGGATTCATCTTCCCTTCCTTTCTCTAAAAATTATAAAACATTTATACTATTAATATGCAACGTGAACAAAGAAAGGTTTGTCGTGAATACATTTTATCATAATTGCAAAGACAGAGGACTTTATTAAAAGGATCCACAGGGGAGCCAGCATTGCTTGACTTCATACTGCCCAATCATTAATTTGGAGGTTGGTCCCACTGACCCTTCTCATCTGAAATTCCTGTGAATGTCTAAGGAAGATCCTTATCCTCGTGATTACCCCTTACACAAAGATGATGTTATTCTGTCTTGAAAATGCTTTTTTTTACTTGTAACTATTAAGCCAACAAGATCCACACCACTTTATGTTATTGATTTTCCTTTCTTCTTTGCTCTATTGTTCCCATCGCCTTTGCAAGAATATGGACATTAACTTACACAGTAAATGTCACTTAGAAATAATTATACACATTTAATGAGGAAAAAAAAGTGTATTCCTTTGAACAAAAATACCATCCTAAATCTAAACAGCTCTGACATGGTGGATGAATATGATCCCATAACTCCGTTATTCCTAAATAGCTAAAGGACTTCTGCATAAACAGGGAACATCATTGTTATGTTTAAAGATTTCCTCTTGTTTTCTGTTTTATGTAAATTCATCAGTTATTGGTGGCTCTGTCTTACTTTCTTCTTCCTATGTTGAATTCCTCATTCTTCAATGCATTCAGGAGCCCTGTACCTTCACCGCTGCATCTCATTTTTTCCCATTCTGTTTTCCTCTATTCCCACAGTGGCGAGAACTATCCTCAGTGCTCCTCCATTAAATCTTATCACTTCCATTCATTTGTCTAGATTAAAGTTTTCTCAACAAGGATAAAGTACTTCAACACAGCACAAAAACCAGGTGCCAAACAGGAGCCAGTTTAGAAAATTATCGAACCACGTGTACAATTGTTGGAGAGATTTCAGTCCCTCAGATATATTTTAATGTCTAAATATGCTAAGTTGAAGTTTCCTTGTATATGAAAAGTTAACATAATAGGGAAAACCATCTCTAGTTAGTCTAGGCTGGCCACTCGTTTTGTGTTTCAAGGAATTGTTCCTTATCCAGGAATAAAATCAGTCATCCTTTTCAAGTTAATAAGAAACGTAGTTTATTCTTTTCTTTTCTCATTGACCTTCTGGAAAATGTACCAAAAGTGCAAAAAAGCAACTGTAATTTAACTTGTTATCTATTTAAATTATTTGATATGTTAATGTTGCATTTCAGAATTGCTATTATTCTTTTTTATGAGGTAGTATTCAAACTAAATTACTCATGAAACAGCACCACTGAAGTCCATAAGATAATTAGTCATCACAATCAACTTAAGTTCATTAATTCCAGCAGAACTTAGTTATGACAAACTGAATCTGAATGCCACTGGTGAATTCACAAATAAGTAAATTAAAATAAGTGTAAGATATTAGTGTATCATCTAACATGAGTCACATTCTGACACATGTATTATCGCATTTTAGTAATATCTAATAATGTGTCCTTTATCTTGAAGCTCTTCAGGTGGAAAACGTAAGGTTCAACTTGCTGCCAAAACAGCACCATTCCACAGGCGGAGAATCAGAGATTCTGGCACCTTTTCAAACAGGTGATTCTTGTGTACATATCCAAAATGGTGCACTCTTGGATATTGAAATCAAGCTTTAAATATTAAAAGACATTGCAAAAGGTTGTTTCCCTTATTTTCAGAACAATAACAATGATTGCTAACATGCAGGCCTCCAGTTACAGACATTAGAGAGACATTTATGAAAGAACTAAAAATGCACCTGTAGAAGCAGGAAATCTAATCAGAGTTAAATCTATAGATGTGTTACATATTTTTATGAAAGTAGGAACACTGACTGCTTTGTTTCTTCCAAATGCTAAGGCAGATCTTTATTATTCATGGAGGGTGAGAAGCTATTTTGGCAAGGAGATTATCAAAACAGGTTATATATAAAGATATTTCCTGAAAAAATATACCTATTATTTAGACTGGATCATGCACTAAAATTCCAGATACTTTACAAAATCAAAATGCCTGATCATATTACAAAGTCAAGAAATAAACTAAATGTATAAATTGAGATGTCTGAAATAAGGATTTTAGATGGAAACATGTGTTCATCAACCTTTCAGTCAAGTACAGTAAACCTTTTGAAAAACATTGCAAGATTTTTGCTCCTTATACTTGCTTTTTTAATCTTAAATCACAACTATGCAAAATGGAATTTCATTAGGTGACTATTAGGACTGATAATATTTATTTTTGCTATTACTACAATGCACCATTTTAGGACAATTGGAATGCTAAATTAAAACGGTTTCATCTCTCACACATACTGTACTGAAGGATGAAAAAAAAAAAAAGCTTTATCTCACTTCCAAGATGGACAGACCTTCACAACATTACTTTGCGGGAACTTAATGTGATTCTGGAATTATTCATTCATTTCAGCATTTTCTTTTGTTTATCTTTAATGAAACATAAGTTGCCTTTTTTTAAAAATCCTTTAGGAAATCCAATATAAAATGTAAAAGAAAGTAACACTTAGAATGTATACTTAACATTATTTCAGAATATTGACCTCTAAGTTCATTGTCTTGCACTGACATTCAGGAGACTAAACAGTAAAATATTCTCTTTTTTTTCTTTCAGTGCACACTTATGAGGTCTGTAGCTCCTAATCTGCATTAGAATTTAAGGGAAAAGGCTGGATTATTTCACTTGGTGTTCTGGAAGAGTTTAGAATAGCATACAGCACAAAGCACAAATCCCAAACAATGATCATTAGCCATGTCTCTAAGAGTACATTTATAAATTATGCTACTTTACCTTACTTTGTGAAACACAACTCCAGATCTATCTGGATTCTCCACTATCAAATTCCTCATCTATATTTTTGAAACCCAAACCTCAATCAAAATAATAGTTTCAGAAAAAAAATTCATTCCGCTACCAGAAAAACTGGTGCTCAAGCTTGAAAGTCAATGTTATCAGGAAATGCTGTTACAATCACTAGTTTTACAAACATTCTACATCTTGGAATTCACTAAACGCTAAATGATTTGAGAGCCAAGGTGATGTGTTGGGTAAGGAGTTGGACCAGGAGTGAAGACATCCAGGACATCCAGGTCTACCATCAGCTATGGAAGCTCACTGGATGACATCAAGTCAGTCCCTCCCTCTCAGCCCAACCCATATCAGATTTCTTGTTGTGGGGAAAAATAGAAAGGAGTCTTGCATATGCCATCTTGCACTCCTTAAGGAAAGGCAGGTTAGAAACCAAATTTTAAAAAGTATTTCTTCTAGGATTTCAAATACAAAAGTGACACCAGATGGTAATTCTTGGGCCAACCCTTCAACGGATTTGAATTATGTGTTCAAGATTCCCATTATAGTGAAAATCGTAGATGAATTAAGCTGTTTAAAAGCTGGGATGACTGTTTCGCTTTGCTACATCTATGTTTAGGTAAGAGATACTAGCCCAAGAGTATGGATTATAAGGTCTGATTCTGCAAAAATTCCCAGCATGTGGCTACTGCTCAAACAGCAGCAGCTTTTATATTGCCGCATAAATACATACTTACATTCAGTTTATTTGGAAAAGTGAAATAAAAAATGGATGACTCCTTTTTTTCTTTTCTTTCGATGAGAGAGGAAATTGTAGAATTGGCCTGGTGTCAGCTAAGGAAAAGATGCATTGCCATGCCTCAGAGAAAACATTTCATCACCGGAGTGCTTCCTAACCCTTTGCACGTTCCAGGGTGCCACAGCTGTGCAGTCCCAGGTGCAGGTACTGCAGATGTCACAACCATGGAAGTGAGATTAAATGGAACAGACTCCAGGCAGGGAGCCAAAAAGGCATTTCTCAAGCGCTCTGCTCACAGACCCTTCAGTTTTCAAGACAAAAGGGTCCGATATTAACTTAGAGTCTCAACGCAGGACATAAATCTAGAATGTCAAGTGATCATAACTAAAGAAGGATGCTTCTTACGCTTATGGGGGAAGGAAGGTGGGAGGGAATCCACGTTATCTAGAAAGACAACTTCACCTGGCATATAACAGGGGTTGTTTGTTTTTTAAAACATTTATCTTGTTCCAAGCCTTTGAGAAACAGTACAATAGTAGTCAAATCAACTGCTTCAGCACATGGACAAAAGGAAGGGACACTTAACATTCACAATTGAAGACCATTTTGGAATTCCTTCCAAAGATACTCTAAACCAGCAATAGAAGTTCTCATGTCTGTTAAGAGCTCCTCTGAGCTGAATTTAATATCAAATCAGTATTTATGCTTACTTTCTCTCTCCTACTTGCTCTTTGACAAGTAGTGCACATATAAGACTAAATGTACTTTCAGTAGCATGGTCAGAGTTTTTGTGTTTTGTCTGTACATATGAAACATTATCATTTATACATGTTTGGTATTCAAAGTGGTGTACAATCTTCCGCTGATTTGCAATATGCATACAACATTTGGATATAAATATGTGTGCATATGTATGCTTGGATGGATTGATGGATGGACAGACAGACAGACCTGAACGATCTGATGTTGTACTAATACAATAATACTTTTTGATTAGCCATTAGCCATATCAGAATACAAAATACAGAACAATAATAAGACCATGTGTTACAAAATAGAGTAAAAGGAAGAACTAAAAAGAAATGCAAATCACATTTCTGTGTCACCCCTACAATTAACCCTAATCAGATCCACATATGCAGTTCTCAATATATTAATCATATAAATAGTGCTTAAAGTTAAAAACTATGCAAAATATGCTAAGCTACACTAATTGTGAAAAAATTACTTCAGTTCCTACAGAAACAATAGATAGTGTATGACTGTTCTGCTTCTAATGACCATGACCCCGAACTTATGCTGGACCCCGAGTCTGCCAGCTTTGCGCATCTTACAGAAGGTGCATTGTTTCCCTGAACAAGAGATATGACATTTTCCTATGTGCTTCTTCTTTCCCTGCCTGCTCTCTTTTCCTCCCTCTTCACAGAAGGCACAGAGGTGGTTCACAGAGGCCTGGCATAAAGCAAGGGAGCTACATGAGCTTTGCCATTTGGCAATTCATGAACACTTTAGAAAAACACTCCAGCAATTCGGCATTGCACAGCCACTCAGCAAGCATGGTACAGTGCATCAAATGGAGCATGCTAGTTAAACTATGCAACTCTTGAGCTGTGCCCTCCATTAAGCGTAATTGCATTATCTGACAAAAAATCAATGTTCAGATGACACTCAAGAGTCCCAACAGCTAATTCTGGACTGAATGAGCCAGTGAGTTGACTTTTTCCATGAAGTTTTATGCTGTGACTAAATCTCTGAAGCAGATTAAAAGTTTTGGTAAAATAGCCTGCCTAGTTCAAGGGATTTAGTTGCTGGATTTAGATGTCAAGGATAAGGGTTTAAATCCATCCTCAATTAAGGACTGGTCTCCATACTGAACTTCCTGACAAACAGTCTGCATTCAGTAATGTGAATAGTGAATTCCAACCATAATAGATCTCTCTCTCTCCACTCTAACCCTAATGCGTATTGTCCTTCTCTCTCCTTCTCCCCAACCTCTCCAAGAGCAACTTTCCCATAATGGAAGAGGATTGCATGTCTATCCTATCCATCTTACATCTAAAAAGACCTGTGTTCAGTTGAGGAATTGATATTGCTCATGAGGGCTATGTCTCATTAATGGGGCAATTGCTGTAGTCTGATGCCCCTTTAGAAGAAAAGAAGGAGAAAATTGTTATTCCAGTTGAAGAGGAAGAAAGGCGGAAGAAATATTATGAAACAAAAGCCTTTTAAAGTGTGTTTCAGAATGACATTGTCACAGCCCATTCAAATTGCTACAAAGCTTGGAATCCAAGACCCAAAGGTAGAAAAGCCAATGACTAATACGTTTATTTCTCCAACAACGTGTTGGAAGGGCTTCCATACAATGCACCCACAGGCTTCTCTTCTTTCTCACTTGCCTCAGATTCATCCACTTTCTGCACCACAAAAAAACACTGATGTTTGAAAATACACCCACACAATAAAGAAACTTTGAAAGGGTTGAGAACCTCACTTGTGCAAAATTTCAAGTTCATTAAGTCAGAGAAACTTAATGAAAAAGTTCGTATCAAAACTCCAGAAAGTTTACTTTCTATATACAGTAGTTCTTATGGTTATTGCAATTGGCCTTCGTGCAGGTTAAGCAGCACCAACTGTCACTGATCTTACAGGATCTGGAAAGTCCATGTGTCCACATGAAGAACAAGGAGAAGATTTGACCACTGGCCTTTGGTCCTGAAGTTATGAAGACTGGCTAACCAACCTCTGCCTATCCTTTGAGTACAGCCATTTAAATCCTTTGCATATAATAGCATGAGTATGCTTACAATAGAACTGGCCAAAACTGACCGAGACTGTCCTTGCCATAAGCCAAGGATGCTGTTGTGTGTCTTCATACCAGGTACAGAGTATGCTGGCCAGATATTTATTCTTCAGCAGGTCAGGAAAAAATGAACGAGTCCCAGAAAGAAGGTTTACTGTATGTTACTCGATCTGGATAAAGCATATGATAGAATGAATGATTTGAATTATGAAATCTTTGCGTGAAAATGGAATTGAAGGTTGGTTCCTGAATGCTACATGAAGGACACATGATGGAGGTTAAGCATGCATAAGAATAAAGGGAATGCTTAGCAAATGATTTAACTAACCTTGCATGGCTGTCTGCAGGAGGAACAAGTAACATCACATACTGTAATCATTTGAATAAAGATATTATGTCATCATGGCTTCTACAAGATAACTATGCATTATGCACTAACATATTTTTCATTCAGCACACAGACACTAGAGAAAAACTGGGTTGGCCATGTGACACCAAGTGTGGCTCCAGAAACAGGGCCTTGTTTCTTCTTCACATACATGAAGTCATTGTAGCATTAAAAGATCAGCAATATCAAGACTGCACCCATTCAATCCTTATGGGGGGGAAAATTAAAATTAGAGTAAAAGTTAAGGAGTAAGAAATGTTGTTACCAGTGGTGACATTCAACTTTGAGCAGTCATTAACCTTTGGGGATGGCAAACTGTAGCACAAAACTTAGCAACCTAATATGTATGATGAACGTTTCTGTCTGCTATTAAATAAGATACATAAAAGCCATCTGAGTGCCCCAGGAGTTTTGATAGTAGCGGGACAATAAGAGTAGTCCTACTCTCACTGTAATGCAAACAGTGTTAAGATGATGAGATTTAAAGATTCCACTTGGTCAGGCTCACGTGATCTTTCATTAATGTCTTCTGAACCTGCCTTTCCATTGCTGCTGTTGGACCAGAGCAGAGCTTTCCAAACTTTTCACGTTGGCGACACACACCAACGGCAACATCGGTGGCGGCAGCGGCGCGGCCTGCGGTGTCCTGGTGTGTTGCACAAAAAACCCGGAAGCGCTGCTGGGGGGAACCGGAAGAAGCGGCACCCCCATGAATCGGCAGCGCTGATTGGCGGGGGTGCCACTTCTTTCGGTTCCCCCATCAGCGCTTCCAGGTTTTTGCGCGACACACCAGGACACCGCAGGCTACACAGTAGTGTGTCGCAACACACACTTTGGAAAGCTATGGACTAGATCATTTTTTAAAAAATTATATTTATTAAGAGTTTTCATATAATAAAAGGCAAATCAAAAGAAAGAGAGAAAAGAAAGAAAAAAAGTGCATGAAAAGAAAAAGAAAACTAAAGTTAAGAAATATATAAATGACTTCCGACCTTTTCAACAGATAATTACAATCTTATTGTATCCCTCCTCCCTCGTAAATATTTTGCAAACCCCCTCACTCCCTCATTTAATCCATATCTTTCTTAATCTTCAGATCCATAAATCAATTCATGATACAAAGCCCATGTAAGGTTTCCAGTCTTTCAAAAAAAAAATTGTTGTTTATTCTCTGACCAAACAGGTGAGTTTCACCATTTCTGCAAATTCTGATGGACTAGAGCAGGGCTTTCCAAAGTTTTCCCGCGGCGACACACCAACCGGCATTGGTGTGTCGCCGCAGGAAAACCCGGAAGTGCCGCCGTTGCGGCAGCGCGCAAAAAACTGGAAGCGCTGCTGCCGCTTTCGGATTTTGCGCGCCGCCGTTGGTGTGTGGCCGCGGGAAAACCCGGAAGTGCTGATGATGATCAGCGCTTCTGGGTTGTGTGGCGACACACCAGACTGTGTGTGGCGACAGACTTTTGTGTCGCGACACACAGTTTGGAAAGCTCTGGACTAGAGGATCATGATAATACTATAAAAAGGCTTCATTTTTTAATAAAACTAACTGAAAATCCAATGTATCAGTACTCTGCAAGGAGGAAGATCCTGCAGTTCTCCAGATCTTTCTAGACCTGGAGCAGCTCCAGCCAGCCAACCAATGTGATTTGATTTGATGTTTTAAAAATGTGTGTCTCTATTTAGCACGAAGGAGGTAATAAATGCATACTTTTCTTTTGATGATGCATGCCATTCAAGGCTGATTTAAATAAATCCACAAGAGAAAGGTTGGCTGTTTTCAGCAGAGTGGGGGATGTAATGGATTGTTTGTGGGAATGGGAATGTTTTGGTGAAGAATATATTAATAGTTTTATAGTGATACAAGGTGGTCCAAAGACTTTTAATGCATTCTATTTATTTAAAGCATCATGAGTGTGTGTGAGAACACTCCAAGTACCTCTGAATTGGTGGGATGCAGGCAATAATATCTTGGTTTGCAAGGTAGTCTTTAGAGTAAAAATCCTAGCTTGCATATAATAGCATGAGTATGCTTACAATAGAACTGGCCAAAACTGACCAAGACTGTCCTTGCCATAAGCCAAGGATGCTGTTGTGTGTCTTCATACTGTATACTGGCCAGATATTTATTCTTCAGCAGGTCAGGAAAAAATGAACGAGTCCCAGAAAGAAGGTTTACTGTATGTTACTCGATCTGGATAAAGCATATGATAGAATGAATGACTTGAATTATGAAATCTTTGCGTGAAAATGAAATTGAAGGTTGGTTCCTAAATGCTACATGAAGGACACATGATGGAGGTTAAGCATGCATAAGAATAAAGGGAATGCTTAGCAAATGATTCAACACTCAGATGGGTGTTAAACAAGAATGGGTGATGTCCCCTTTGTTTGTTTAATGTATTTATGGATACATACTTACGGAATAATTGCGATGTTACAGGTGTATTGGTTGGGAATGTGAATGTTTGTGTATTTTTGAGTACTGATTATGCTGTATGGATAAGCATTTGAATGACTTCCAGCAAATGTTAGATTGATTGTACAATGCAACAAAGGGTATGAATATGAACATTCATGTATCAAAGACAAAGCTATTTATCCTTGATGGGAAAAATTGAGTGAACAATTGTTATAATTGTATAAAAAGTTATGCACATAAAATGAAAAAAAACAAGAGCAAGTAAATGGATTTAGGTATCTTGGTAAAACATTTACTAAAGATGGGGAAATGGATGTGCAGAAGCTGGTAGAGAATTGGTGGGTAATATATAATCTGTTGTGAGAAAGCCAGTTTTGTCTAGTGCAGCGTTTCTCAACCTCAGCAGCTTGATGATGTGTGGACTTCAACTCCCAGAATTCCCCAGCCAGCATGCGCTCTACATGGGGCTGCCCGGAAGCTTCAGTTGGTTCAAAATGCAGCGGCCCACATAGTTTTGCCCAAGTCTAAATTTATGCACGTCACCTCTTTTGCAGGAGCTGCATTGGTTGCCGATTTGCTTCCAGGTCCAATTCAAGGTGCTGGTTATCACCTTTAAAGCCCTACATGGCTTGGGGCCTGGTTATTTGAAGGACCACCTTTTTCCAGTCACATCTACCCGGCCCACCAGAGCAGGGAGGCAGGGTATGTTCTATGAGGGAAGTTCATCTAAGTGGGACCACAAAAAAGGGCCTTCTCCATGGTGGCCCCCTCCCTGTGGAACATCATTCCCTCGAAGATTAGATCAGGCCCCCACCCTGATGCTTTTCCGAAAGGCCCTAAAGACTTGGTTCTGTCAGCGAGCCTGGGGACCCCAGACTGAGACGGAGCCGATCAAGTGGTTGATTTGATGTGTTGTAGCCGCCGTGGGGGGTGGGGGGTTGACGGGTTTTTATATTGTGGATTTTAATTTTGTAAGCCGCCCGGAGTCACTGTGTGCAAGTTGGGCCATATAAATTTGTTTAATAAATAAATAAATAAATAAATTACAAATACACGCACATGTGCACACACACACAGAGGAACATCTGTTGGACACCAGTTTCTTAGCACTGGCAACTGAATTTTAAAATACAATTTGTGGCTTACACTTATACAGCTAGAGAGCTATGTAAGGTATGAATCCATTTATAGTATATAAACCTGTGATTTGCCCAATTAAGTAGGCATATTTTGAACCCCAAAAGATTCTTCTATATTATTCCTTGAGCTATTCCAAATGCTGTGCTCAACTGAAGATCTGTTCTGTAATCTTCTGTTCTATAGATCCTATAGAATTAGAGGACATCTCTCTTGTTGATCATGTTTTCCATTTCACAAGGGAAAAAAATCAACTGATGTTTTTACTACTCATATCTTTAAGAATGTAACTGAACTTAATGGAAGAAAACTAATGAAACCCTAACCGTCAACTTTTAATATTTCCAAGAAATTTATCAATATGTATCCACCATGATGTCCAGCAACTATTAAGGGAAAATAGAATATTAGAACTATTTTCAAATTATTATTATTATTAGTAGTAGTAGTAGTAATTTGAAGGAATATTCCTTGTTGATTAGAGACTGTTGTTCAGTTCCCCCATTTTTGTAGAAATAAATTATTCCTACTCCACTTATAAAAGTCACCTTTCTACTAAATAATGATCATAACAGGAGGCAATCATACATAGAACTATAATAACCAAGAAATTAAAGGTAAAGGTTCCCCCACACATTTGTGCAGTCGTGTCCGACTCTAGGGGCCGGTGCTCATCTCTGTTTGTTAGCCGAAGAGCCAGCGTTGTCCGAAGACGCTTCCATGGTCATGTGGCCGGCATGACGCACACGGAACGCTGTTACCTACCCACCGAAGTGGTACCTATTCATCTACTTGCATTTGCATGCTTTCGAATTGCTAGGTTGGCAAGAGCTGGGGCGAGTGCGGGAGCTCACTCCGCATGCAGGGCTAGGGATTCGAACCTCCGAACTTGCGATCTTCCGATCGACAAGCCTGGCGCCTTACCCGCTGAGCCACCACGCCCCTACAACCAAGAAATTAGCATTATCCAAAACAAGGCAGAGCTAGCTAGGGCTAGGGCTAAATGTAAGCACAGCTTACATTTAAAAGAGATTGGAAAATCAAAAGACATTTTGGCTTGACTCTCCAAATAAAACGTCTGCAATTTATTTGTGTTGCATAACAGAAATTCTCATACATATCTTACCGGAAAAAGGAATCTTCCTTACAAGAAAAATAGAATAAATAATAAATAAATAATTCTAATAGTTGACAAGGGGCATGGTGGCTCAGCGGGTAAGACACCAGGCTTGTCCATCGGAAGATCGCAGGTTCGGAGGTTCGAATCCCTAGCCCTGCATGCGGAGTGAGCTCCCGCACTAGCTCCAGCTCTTGCCAACCTAGCAATTCGAAAGCATGCAAATGCAAGTAGATTAATAGGTACCACTTCAGTGGGTAGGTAACAGTGTTCCGTGTGTGTCATGCCGGCCACATGACCATGGAAGCGTCTTCGGACAACGCTGGCTCTTCGGCTAACAAACGGAGATGAGCACCGGCCCCTAGAGTCGGACACGACTGCACAAATGTGCAGGGGGAACCTTTACCTTTACTTAATAGTTGACAAATAATGCACAGTTCTTTGTATAATTGTCTTTTTTATGAAGGTGATACTAGTTTTTGTTTCTTAAGATTGTTGTAAACTGGTTGGGAGACAAAAATGAGAGCAGGTTCCATACATGCATAAATACATTTATTACTTTCTTTAGCTTGATTCATAAACTTTGATATGATTGACAAACTTTAAGGTATATTCAATGAAAAGATCCTCTGAGATTCACTCCAATTGGTTTTCCAACCCTTTTATAAATAAATTTAAAAGTAGCTTAATAAAATGGTAAGCTAATTGTAAAGTTTTGATGCCTTTGTCATAATTCAGAGATAATATTGGTTGCAAGGATGATTCAGTGGGGTTCCATTGACCAGCTGTTGCTTTTTGACCCCACATGTCAACAAGAGTAGACTGCAATGACTCCATTATGTTTAATCCAGTTGCTTTTCCAACATGAATTGAAGAAAGGAAAGAAAGATTTACAGAATTAATTCCAAGATTTGTTGTCTGTTCTGAACTAAGTTGAGGGCGGGGGGGGGGGGGTGTAACATGAAAAATACATTGGTCAGGCTAGCTTACTGAACTATGAAAACATCACCTAAAGAAAGTCTTATAAGGGACACATTAATGAAATTTCAACATGGCGCAACATCAAGGCCTGGCACACTTATGAAATGTTACATTTGTGTAATTAGAAACATTTGGCTTGGCTAAAATTTGTGAAGCTTTTGTCCAAACAGGACAAACTGGAATAGAAAACTATCCAACATCAAATCAAAACAGTCCCATTCCTACCCCCTTCCCATCTCAAAAATAGACCATGAAGCATTTAAACAAAGGTACCAGAATATGCATATAGAAGTTGAGTTGAAAGAGATGCTTGAATGCATGTTGCACAGAATGAGAATGTCAAACATCAGTTGGACTGAACTTCTTTCCAAAGCCGTCTAATCTACTTTAGATAGTTGCAACAGCCGTACAAAAAAACAACTGTCAATGTCGTACTTCAAAGTGTATAGAGAGTAAGGGAAATGGCTCCCAGATCTGTATATACGTGGATGTTTAAACATGCATATGATAATTTAACCACACATTTGTCCTGATTTAGAAACTGTTTGCATAGTGATTTGCAGAATGTTTCCAACTTTTTTGTCATCTTAGCAAGCGTAATTTTACTGGCAGTAAGAGAATTTTAAACAAATTTTGTGTTCGCTATAGAGTTTCCAATACTTAAATGTTCCCTGGCTGTTAACAGACCTTAGAATTTGCCAGAGTTGTTCAAGTATTTTTTTAAAATAGAGCTTTAGTCTAAAACAAATGTCATCTGAAACTGAATATAATTATTAACGTGATACAAGATCGGTCCACCAACTTCAAAGCTAGACACGGTGAATAACAGACCAACTGAACAAAACAGATTCAAATACTTGCTAAAATTTCACAAAAGTTTTATCTCAAGGCAACTTAATAATTTTCACCAAAAATCTTGACCAAAAAAGAACAGATATCAGAAACATTCAGTGAATTCCTTTGATTCTTGTGTCTATGAGAAAAGTAAAGCAGGAAATTGCTAATTGGGGAAGGTTTTGCTAAGACTCCCAGAAGTGGACAATGGCAAACCACTTTTGTGCTGTTGCCAAGATGCATCACAACGTCATCAGGTTTCTACCTCAACTTGAAGGAGACGCTAGCTTTTTCTCTAATGGCATTTTTTATATATAAAAAAGAAAATTAAAGTTCATCTTGCCCTCTGTGTTATTAAATATGTTATTAAGGATGGCAAAAAGAAAGAAAGTCAAATGTAAGTTCCAGCCAATCCAGTAAGTTCCACACTTCCAGTAAGTTTCACACTTTCATTACAAGTATTTTCACTGCTCTGATTGAAAGGCACTCTGGATTAATTTTATCCCAAATCTAGCCTTACATTTTATCTTGGTGACAAATGAGTTGTGAATTACCCTAAACTGTCCAATTCTCTTGCTAGCTAAGGGGTCCCATGTAAAACCAATCACTACTTTGAGCTCTACTGCCCCCACACGCCACCATCCTTGCTTCTTTCCCAGTCTAAACAGATTCCTAGAGAAACCACATGTTCTGCACACACTTTTCCAGGATAGTAGCCACTACATACAGATTCCCATCATGCCAGATTCACACTAAGGCGAATCACATCCAAAGCACACACACAACCCTCCAAAAGAAGCTACTGTTTACCTACACTGAGCATTCTTTCTTTGAAAATAAGAGAGGGAGAGAAGTTAATATATGAACTACATATAATTAGAGATGTCAGCAATTGTTGAATTTGAGATAGAAGCCCCAGTATGATATGAACAGATAATAAAATGGTGCTGAACAAGAGTTTACATTTTATCAGCATTTGAGATATGCCTTGGATTTGGCTGAATCCTAAGTCAAATTTTGTGGTTCTGCGATAAGACAGAATTCTTTCCAAAGCGATCAGAACCAAGTGGATCTTCCTGAAATGTTGAGAACAATTTGGCACTTAAGGGACTAGAAGAACCAGTTTCTTCATAAAAAAAAAACACCACAACCTACAACCAATTCCCACTATTTCCATTTCTCTTTTCTTTACATGCCAGGAAAACAATGGGTGGAGAGTACCATGTTCCAGCTACAAGAAGCATTTCATCAAGGTCTCTCCAATCCTACGACTTGTGGAAAGGGAATTTGTGTCTCATCAGAGCAAGAACTGTTAACAGACTGGTGATTGTGTGAAATCTTAACTTCTTCAAACTTTGCAGTAGGGCTGTACAAAACATTCAGAAGGGGTGCTTCACAAAGGGTGCTAGCATGAATGAAGTCCTCCTCATGTAGCTGCTTCAAACGCTCAGACAGCCTTTGCAGCAGCCAAACCACCCTTCTGGATGGCACAGCTTCCTTAACACTTCAAGGAACCCCACTCCACTCATCTGTTTTGCAAAGCACCTCTTCCAAATGTTTTGCACAGATCTACGTCACGATCCTTTACTAAAAACGTTTGCTTTCCATTTTAGTCCATTTTTCTCATGCTGGTTCTTCTTCCAAAAGTTACACTACACTTATTATTGTCCCAAGACGAAAAAACAAAAGCTTGTTGAAACTTAGTTAAATAGGCAGTGCCCGTTCCCTTCCCTCCAATATTAGCCTTAAATATTAAGTTAGATTTTTATTTGGAATCAAGTAACGTGATCGTTCTTTAGTTCTTTTCCTAATATGCTTATGAAGGACAGCAAGAGAGAGCAGTTCATTATTATAATTATATACTTCACTGCTATGACTCACTGTTTTCTCTTTGTCATATGTGGAGGTTTTATTTAATTTGTTGCATGCAAATTTTATTCCACATACACATACATCTTAGCACATGCCTCTTAATCATAATAAAATATACTCCAACACATTATTGTTAGTTACAAATGCCACCACAGGTCACCAACCTCTGAGGTGTGGACCGAAGGTGGCCAACCATTCCGCCTTATAGCGTTAGTTAATCTTAGATCTCTGACGGCGTTTATAAGCAGCTGTCACACACCAGCTTCAGCAGCACAACCAAGTCCTTCCTGAAAAGCACAGCCAAAAAGAATGGGTTCACTAAACTACCACAAGCAACGCAACTTAATCTCTGATATTTGGAGCAGCCAAATGAAGACATATGCCCTTCTATTCTACTCAGCACGCTGCTGGAAAAATTACTAGAAGCCGACCAACTTTGTTCTGCAGGTCTACTTCCAACAAATGAATAATTGAATTGTCTCTTGGCCAGAATTTCCAACCAATCCTCTCAGCTTACTGACCAGTCATGTGTGTAACCTTTTAACTCATATGTTTTACTCTCCATCTAGTCCATATATATATATATATATATATATATATATATATATATATATACATACATACATACATACATACACACACACACACACTGTATAATCTGTTCAATCATGTCCAATTCTCGGAGAGCGCCTGGACTAGTCCCTGCAGTTTTCTTGAGTGATTTGCCATTGTCTCCTTCCTAGGGCTGAGAGAAAGTGACTGGCCCAAGGTCGCTCAGCTGGCTTTGTGCCTAAGGCAGGACTAGAACTCACAGCCTCCCGGTTTCTAGCCGGGTGCCTTAACCACTAGACCAAACTGGCTCTCAGTCCTTACATAGGGAAATTCTCCCATTAGTTACGTTCAAATTCTAAGGCTGTCCCAATTGCCTACACCCAATTAAAAGGAGCAAAATTAGCCTTCTGGTTATTTAGTTATAACTTCACTTTACAAAAAAATCTTGCAGACAAAATGCATTTGAATAGACATAGGCAAAGCATATATATAATAAAAATCCTCACCCTTCTTTAAAATGTCTTTATAGCAATTCTTACATAACAAAGCTTCTGGGAATTTTATTTCGTCAAGTAGTAGTTTTACTACCGAATTAAGGCTTCAGGAACAATTAAGCAGCATTACTTTGTGTGCTTTGAAGACAGACTTATTATGAGTCACTTTTGACAAGAAAATATAACATTTTATATGGGCAACTGATGATACCAACATCAGGAATGCTTTAGTTTCATTCTAAGAACACCAGTGCCAATTTCTGCAAATATTGGAGACTTCAGCTTAAACAGATAATTTTTTCAAGCGACAGCTTTAAAAACACAACAGAAAATAGGAGGCCTTTTCACTACAAAATAAAAACAGAACAGCCCTAAAATTTTTCATTGTGGACCTACTTAAATTAGGAATTCAAACTGGTCCTTTCTGACATAAATCCTTCAGCTCTTCGTTTGCTGTCTCCATTGCGTGACGTCCTTAATGCAATGCCAAAGGAAAGAAGAAAAAGGGGAAGACAGAACCAGCAACTCTTGAGCACCACTCAACCCTACTATTTACTTCCATCACAGAGCTGCAAAGGAAATGTCAATGCACGCCTATAGAGACCATGATACTGCTGTATATCAAAATGAAGCCTAATCATTGCACATCCTTACAGATTCATCAATATAAGAACTTTTCAGAGCAGGAAAAAGGCCAGCCATTCTCATATATCAGCCACGTTTAGCAAAAAGTTTTCTGCAGCTTTATCATTTCATTGACGGTATTCACCCACTTCAGTTTCTCTTATGCTGGCAGAGCAATTCGTTTTCAGGTGTGATCTGCACGTCTCCCGAACATCATACAGAAAAAGGGATAAAGTTGGGGCATGGACCTGCCCCACAGGAGAGAGAGAAAAGATAGAGGGGCAATCCTGTTGCTAGTTTTCACTGGTCAGAAACACTACAAATGAGATGTAACTAGAGTGGCATGCTAAACCCAATACTAAAAGTACTTCTGCAGTGATCCTCCAGTACTTAATGCTACAGGGAATGTGTAGGATTGTCAGCTTTGAATATTACATCCTGTGTGAAAGAGAGAGAATGCAGAACTCCTGTTTCCCATTCTCACGTTGTTTTAGAACATCCAAAGGAGTAGCAAGCTGTCACAAATATCATTCATTTCATCGTTAGTACTGGAAACTACACAGAGTTGGAGTCTGGGTTAGCATTTGGGTGGGAGATCATTAGGAAATCCCTGGCTGTAGGCTGGACTGGAAAATTGAGAAAAAACCTTGCTGTGGTATGATTTCACCCATTATTTAATGACATCCTTGTACCACACGGTGACTTGCAAGGGTTGTAAACTTCCATTGAAAAATTCCAGGTGATAATGTCCAGCTCTTGATCAAATCCCCCCCGTTTGCCAATCAAACTGCAATAGAGTTGGAGGCATTTGAAGTGCGGGCCCTACACCATGAAAATTGTATCAAACAAACCGCAAAGCCCCAAAACAACTGGGTGGTCTCATGGGGGCTGCATTAAAAGCCTGTATCGTGCATACCCAGACATGGAAAAAAGGATTGAACAAGATGCCTCCTAAGTAGAATAAAAGCCCTTTCCATGGTAAATACTGTATGTCTGACAGGGTTTCAAAGTGCAAAGTGCCGAATCCAATATGTTTGTGCCAAAGTTAACCCTTTTGGAGAAATGTTAATTTCTGTGAGAAAACTAAGGATGCTCTTCATTCACTCTTGCTGAAATGAATGGTATTTAGACCTGCTTAACTTTCGCTGGTTTACGTTTGCCTGAACTAGTTTGGCTACATCATTTTCTGTTGTTAAGAACTTTGCAGTACATTAAGTTCTTTCAGCTACTGATAGGCTCAGTGAAACTCATACCATTCCAACAATGATTTCCCCCCACACACACACACACAAAAACTGCCCATTTGTTTTCTTTCCATTTGGGGGGAACCACTGTGACAGCAAGATTCCCATATAAATGCAATTCAGAAAGGCAGATGGACAGGGAAACAGATAAATATTGATAGTTGATGAAAACCAGGGCAGAGAAAAACATGCAGTAACTATTGGTATTCATAATAAATCTGAACATTCATTCCTCAAACACAAGCCTCATCATATCCAGGCACTTCTTCTAAAACTGAAAGGAATCTTCAAAACAAGTTGTAATATGATTTTATGATCCTCCTGTTCAAGGCGGTAAAATCGTAAATCCCACTATGCATGCCCAAATTAAAAACAAAAAACAAAATTGCATGCCCATCCCCTTGGATACACCTGAAGTGACTCTCTAGATTACAGCCATAATACTTAAATATAAAACACATCTTTAACAAAAGCGGTATCATGTTCCTTGGACACAATCTGGCTGTTTTAGTTTCTAATCATGGTTTTTTTCCATAATTCCAGCAACATGACGTAGCTTTTTCTTCCACTCTGAATAATTAGGAATAACAGCAGGGGTCTGCTTTTCAAAAATAGCCTTGATCTTGGACACCTTCAATTTTCAGCAACTCTACTAAAAATATTTTCTATGGATTATTTTGCCTTAAACCCTGGAGCTGAGGGGGGACTGCCAAATTTCACTTGGCAGGTGGATTCTTTTTACCTGTTGACCTAAACATTAAATAGAAAAGATGAATTTGAAACACACACACCCACAAACTTACATGGTCACCTACATTCTAGTCACCCAGCTGTGGCCATGCTAAGATTAAGAATTATTAATGTTTGCTTCTGCGACACTGATAGTTGCTTCTCTCAGAAGTCTGAGCACAATGGGTAACAAAGTAGAGTTTACAATGTTAACCTCTTTTTAACACATGCTATTTTTCCTTGGTTTGAAGTCTACCACAGACCAACAAGGAGAGCATAAAATATTAGGGGTCAGATTCTGAAACCATTGTGGGTATTCTGGAGTAATTTTCTTGATGTGTGTTTCAAGTGTTCCAATATTATGTCCAAACGATGCATCTTGATATGGCCTTGGCTGACTTGAACAAACACCGCCCTATAAAGACTAATTTTTCATAGTGCACTTTTTAAACTCACTAAGCAAACTGAACTTGCAATCTTGGGAACACCCTCGCTAGAAGTAAGCCCTACTGAACAGAGTTCAACTTGCTTCTCAACAAGCATGCATAAGAATCTCGTTAACAAGCTTTAACCTGAGATGGTAAGGTAAGTAGTACGCTCTGAAGAGAAACCAGAGTATACGGTAAGTAGTTTACTAGCAATACAGCAGTTACTTTCTCCAAAGCTATTCCTAGAGATGCATATTGGTTATTCAGCCAGCCAAGATGCTGACTACAAAATTCTACACAGCTTTGGCTACCAGAATCATCAGGTTTGTAAACCCACCGTTAGATGCTTGCCATTCGGACATCAGAGTACTATAGCAAGGAAATGATAGTACATTTTTCTCACCTGAATGAAAGATACAATATTAGCTTTAATGTGGATCACGGGGAAAAATGAAAAAAGACACTTCATATCCTGTAGCTAACTCAACCTATTCTTATCGCTCTAGCAGTGTTTTGGGGTGTGATTTTTCCCTGCTGAAATTGAGGAAATGGACAGATAGCATCAATTCATTCCAAGATGACTATCAAACACCCATCAGATCAAAAACAGTCTCACGACTAAAGTGTGATTCTCCCACAGCATCGTACTTTTTATAAGTTACATTTTCCATGCCTGCATCCGGAAACTCTCAGTCTTGGAGTTTCAGCTAGATCTTTCACAGAACTGGAGGACTTGCAGTTTCCACTGCTCTACTCTCTCCTGAAGTTACCCACTGTTACAGAAACACTTTATTTCTGAAGCTAATGGCCCTTTCTCTTCTTCAACAAATACAGTTTCTCAAGGGATTTTGCTATAGCAAATTTAGCCCTTCAGATTTTTTTTTAATCAGAAAGATGTGTTTGATTTTTCAGTTTTTCTGTTCTAAAACCACATTGTTACTCAAGATCCAAAGCAAGAAACTTGTAAGTGGGGATGGAGGCATTTTTTAAAATGCAGTTCTGGCCCCTCTGTTTTTCATTAAAGTCTAATTTTAGCCACATCTCTCCAGAAACCCATAGAATTGACAAAACAGGTATTTTAACATTAGCAAACAATGTTAAATCATTTTGTTAAGAAATGCTCCTTAAACCTGAGCATACTTTTGGTTCTTCCTTTTTTACAAAATTCCTATCAATTCAGTCCAATCCTTTCTTATCAGAAGCACTCCAAAGACACCTGTGTGATATCCGACATACATATTAACCCCAAAGTAATCTTCAGAGAAGGGTGAAAGGGAGTGAGTGGGGGCAAAATTATTTTCATTTAAGGGGAATTTGTGTTGGTTAAGAAGAAGTGCAGCCCTGATTAAAGCTCTGATGGATTTGATGGGTCTGTTCCATTACAAATGGACTCGTCAACTTAGGTTTGCAAGGTATGTAAACAATCCCATTTGTCATCTTTCTTTCCTGAAAATCTAGCAAGTTTGGCTCACAGCATTGTTGCAACATAAAGCCACAATCCTGTGGCTTTACAGGACACAATCTGTCCTGTAAAGAAGGTGGTATTATGATATCTTCCCTAGATACAAAAGCAACATTTCATTACATCTCTCATGAAGATGACGATTTGGGGCAAGTTGCAACTGAGCCCCAGAAAAATGAACAGTGCTGAGAACTTAAATCTCCTGATTGTTAGGACTGTTCCCCCATCCCAGTAGTGCACTATCTCTATCAATGTATGTCAAGCATTCCCTAACAAATTCAGTTTCCTAACTTTCTGACAAAAGGTTGCTTTCAGGGAGAAATAATTTGAGGGCTTCAGTCTAATTCTGGCAAGCCTAACATAAGTATAAATCTGCTTCCACATTGAAAAGTTTTTAGCATGACAAAACATCAACAGAACAGTAAATAAAAAAAATAAGTACTGAATACCGAATACAATTTTAAAACAGTCATTGACATTATAACCCTGAAGCAATACCTAAAATAGGAATATATATCTGTAAACATTCCTCGCAGTGAGAAAAACCACCAACTGGAATCCCAAATGATGGAGGAACTGACTTTCTTTGAAAAATTAAGATATTTCAGACCAACTAACTAAAGAGATGGATCAAATGGCAGCAGGTACACATTTCCAGTTATCTCACTTGCAAATGTTGGCGTTTGTGGGGAAAATATTATATATTAAATATTGTAAAGGGATACACAAACAAGCAGACACAAAATTAGAAAAAAAGAAAACAAATGCTTAGATGATGTGTTTGCTGAGAGTATTCATCTGGGTTCCCCTATTTTTTTTTTTCCTTTTTAAGAAATCAAGCCCCGTCTCAAATTCTCCCAACTGAAAATAAGGACTGCTCCCTACCCTACAGCAGCGTAAGCCAATTTGAACTTCAGATGCTCAGCAGAAGTACAGATACTACCTTTCTGGGTTTAGGGCAGCTACCCTTTGATAAAAGCCCTGAGCGATGCAAAGGCTGCCCACAGAAGTGCTGTTGCTTTTGCAAATCTCCAGGCTGGAGAGCTGCCTCTTCATCAGGGAATGAAGAAGTTAATTCCTAGGGCGCACCGGGCTTGCAATTGTCAAAGACCAAGCATGTCAGTGCTACCATTACCAGCAGATTGGCCAAGCGTTTAATGGCAGAATCTGGAGACATTCACTCTCCACTATCAGAATGACATCATAACTAAAACAGCCTTCAGCATAGAGAACCACTTGCTTTAACACTTTTGATCCCTTGGGTCAATTGCATCCCGTGCATGCACATGCACACACACACACACACACACACACCCTGGAAAGGCAGTCTGAAATACCCTACAGGACTTTTAAAATTTGTTTTAAAATCACATTTCCATAAGGGTACTTGTAAGGAACTCCCCGTTTGAAGACAGAGGAGAGAATTTCAAAGGCAGCTCTTTGCAAATGCCCAAGATTTCAGACATTTCTCAGTCCCCCAATGCTCTTAACTCCTGACTAGTATAGGAAGAGGAGGGGGAGAAAGGCAAGCAATTGGAAATCAACTCATTGGATTTTTTTTTTTTAAAAAAAAAATTGCTATCCTGTTGGCTTCTTGTCCGGTTTTAGATGTTTTATAAAAATCCAGCAGATGACCAAATAATTCTGCAGACAGGCAGCCAGATCTGGGAATCCCTCCATTCTTTATGAACTACTGGAAGATGACAAGGTTTCCGACAAAATCCTCCCACGTCCACAACAGTAGCAGCTGAGTGTAGCGCCCGTTTCCCCCAGTGACCACTGGATTAAGCACACTGCCTCTCTACACACATACACACTAACAGCCCAATAGATTCACAACAGGTACAGGGACCGTGGCAAGGGGAAACAAAATAAATTCGCATCACTTCTGAGTCGAGGAAGGAATTCAGAGAGCAGAGCAGAGCAAAACCAAATATGCCTCCCCTCCTCTTTAAGCCTAAGATTCTTCCAAAGCCCCCCCCCCCCTCCGCTGTTCTTCGCGCCACTTACGCACGCACTTTTGCAGGTCACTTACTTTTCAGTTAGGTCTGACCCCTGTATCATCGTGAAGAGCGAAGGAGCTGGGTTAGAGGGACCGCTAGAGATCTAGGTTGGGGTTTGCTTTGCCAGCAAGTTTCTTTCGCGGGGGAGGGAGGGGAAGAATCCAAATTATGCAATTCTGCTCCCGGATCGGTAGCGAATAATTCGGGGAAATGGCGATCCGGTAAACGTAGGGATCCAGCACCCTGCACAGGACAGATTTGTGAAGCCAATTCGGAGTCACCAGGACGGATTTGGTCCTTCTTGAAGCATCTTGAAGTTAATTACAGCTGTAAATGTCCATCACCACCAGTCTGTCTTTGCCCCCTCCCCCCCCGTTTTTTTTTTAACTCTCTTATTCAGGTTTACTATTTCAACCTCAAATCAGGCAGGAGTTGAAAAGATGAGGAGGGGGGGTAGCTCCCCTCCTTTTGGTACTCGAGAAGCCTCCTTCCAAAGTCTGAACAATGAACAAAGATTGGAGAGATGGAAAAAAAGAAAAACAGAAAAACAGAGGGGAAGAGTAGCGGCGCGGGGGTGGGGGAGTGGGGGCGAGAGGAACACTTTCCATAAAGAGGATCAAAATCCGGTGGAAGCGGGTAAAAATACCGCGGCTAATATTAAACTGGGGAAGAAAAACTGCTTCTTTTGCGGGCTCGTTTGCGGAGAGGCGTTCCGCCAATCCCTTTTTAGAACTTTTCGGGAGGGGGGGGGCGAAGACGCCACGCTCAGGGCAGCCCGACTGAGCCCCAAGGAGGCTCCTCGATTTAAGGGAGACACTTAAAACAAGCTCTCCCCAACACGCACACACATACTCCCGGTCCCTTTCTCACAAACACACGCCTAAAGCAGGAGAAGACCCGGAGGAATCCGCTCCGCTCAGCTCAGCACAGACGGCCCCTGTTGGAATTATTTTAAACTGCACAGAAGGGAGAGGGGGGGGGGGGGCTGGGAGGAGGGGGTCCAAAGAGCGCGCTTGGAAAGTAGAGCCCCGTCTGGCTGGCGGGCAGAGAGAGACGCGCTTGGGGTCCCCGCTTCTCCCCGGCCGAGGCGCGCTCCTTTCTCCTCTCTGAGCCTCATTGTCTTCGGCCGCGCATCTTGGAGGCGGCAGGCAAACTTCTCCTCCTCCTCGCCTCCGGCCGCCCCCCTCCCCGCCGCCGCCGCCGCCGCCGCCGCCGCCGCTCCTCTCCTCTCCTGGGCAGCTAAAGTGAAAACGAAGAGCTTGACAACTCACATCTCCGCCTAGACACTATTGTAGACATAACAAGCTCCGCTCGACGAAGAGAAGGGGAGATTCGCCACAATGCCACCCAGGCACCTCAAGGACTCGACCGAACCCCCTTGGGGATTTAAAAGGGGAAAAAACCCAACGCGTCTTCCACTCCCTCCCGAAGCTTTTGCCATTCCGAGGACCTACCAATGTATTCAATCTCCCATGGAATTGATGGTATGCCGTCGCCGCCGCCCCCGCCCCCCCTTCCCGCAGCTTAATTCAGATCTCGGATAATCCGTGGGAGATGTTTCGCTTTGTTTTGTTCTGTTTTTAACTTCTCGCGCGCGCGCTCTCGCTCCCTTCCTCTCTCTCGCTCTCTCTCGCTCTCAATGCAACCAACGCCGCTGGTCCCGAAGCCAGGCGCGCGCGCACAAATGGGCCGCGTTCGCCGCTTTAAAGTCGCCAGCTTCCAGCCTCCTTCCTTTCCCTTCTGCCTCGCGGCTTCTTTCTCTTTCGATCTATATCGCGAAGCAGAGGCAACAGATGGGCTGGAAGTTAAGAGCTGCAATTTTTCCTACTTTAGCATCAAAGCATTCTCTGGGTCTGTGTGTGTAATTGTGTCTGTGTCTCTATAAATATATATACACACAGGCACACACTTACAGAGGGTGTGAGCTTGTATTTCTTAAATAACTTTTTAGGGCTGCTCAATGAATATATATATATATTCATATTCATATTCCTTAGGGCTATTTTTACATCTTCAAGCTAAAATTCCGGGAAGAGGAGGTGATAAATCCACCAAATTTGTCCCCCCTGGAGAAATCACTCTGTGCCTTCCGCTTGTCCCCGAGTCCCCAACCCTCCCGCTTCGAAATAAAACTTCTCCCACCACCCACCTTGAAGACGGCGCTGCTTCACCTTAATTCACTTGCAGGAATCAATCCGCCCGCGCCCCCCCTCCCCCCTCCCCCCGCGCGCCCGTTTGTTTTGCTTTGTTTTCGCCCCACAACGCAAGTTTCCCTATTAACCTGTTACTTGAAGTCGCGCCTTCCCCGCGCCCAGGGTTTCTGTCTGGCAGGTGCCTGCTTTCCATTTCGGGGGGGGGGGAAGGGGGAACCTCGGGCACTCTCCTCCCCCTCCCCCCACCTCAGTCTTCCTGGTTTTGCTAGAAAGCTTTTCGACCGCTCTGAAAGACAAGTGCAAAGCGATCCTGCCAACCCGCCCCCCCCCCCGCTCTCGCTCTGCCCCGCCCCGCGCCGGCCTGCGAATGCAGGACGCTGGATCCAAAGCCGGTGGCTCGGGCGCGCTTCTGCCTGGAGGAACCCGGGGCCGAGCAGACGGAGCACAAAATGGCATTGCTGGCTTAAACTCCCCGAGAGCGCGGCAGAAGTTTTGAGACAGGCTAAGCTCAAGGGAAGGGGCGTGGGGGGGGGGGGGTGGCGGGACACTTCGGGTCGCCACGAGCTCGGGAGGAGCGGGGCTTCTCGCGCCGCTTGAACGTCTCCATCCTGGGTTGACCCCCTAAGCCGTCGCCTACAAAGGAATCTAACCCTCTTCGCCAAACCGGGCGAGGAAGGAGCCACTTTTGCAAAACTTTACATCGCACCGAGGCTTTTATTTAAAATTAAAAAGTGACACTTCCCCTCCCACCCCAAAGTTTCTGGGCAACTTTAAGCGCGGGGCTGGGGAAGAGGCGCGGGCTGAATTCTTCCTAAATCCTCCCTCGCGCGATTAAAAGCCGGCTAAAGTCTGCCTTTTCTTCTGGTCCCCTCTCCCCCCCTCCCCAATCCCTTGAAAGTAACGGATTTTAAATAGAGACGGAGGGAGCGCGCGGGCTGGCTCGCCGGCGCGCGTTCTGTCCTCCAGGCTAAGTTCTATAGCGCCATGCAATGGCTCCTTCCTCCCTTCATTCTGGCTTCGCTTTTTTTCCCCTTGACAGCCTTTGCTTGCAAACGTCACTGCTATGGATATTTAATTATACTGTATTTTTTAATCACGCAGGCCCCGTTGCGAGGATGCAAAAAAAAAAGGAGGGGGGACAATTACTCCTAACTGACTTTGATAACGTGGGGGGGGGGGGGTGCGCGCCCCTACTTAAAAATAATTCTCATCATCATAACTCTGCGATCCCTCCCCTCTCTCTCTCTCTCTCTCTCTCTCTCTCTCTCTCTCTCTCTCTCTCTCTCTCTCTCTTGTTTTTCTTCCAAAAGGAATAAATATCTGGAGGGGAGGGGGAGGAGGACCCATCGCCGTCCCTTTTGTCTTTCCTTACCTTCCCATGTTTTAAAGCAAAGCGGAGAAAGTCCTGCGCGTAAGCGAAGCGTTGTAAAAGATTGTGTTCAATGAATAATGAGGCATATCCCCACATGATTGACTTGATCATTTGCTCGGGCTGGAAACGGGGGGGGGGGGGGGAGAGAGCGAGAGAGAGCGAGAGAGCGAAAGTGGCCAAGGGGAACGCTCCCAGATCCACCACTCGGCCTGGCTCTGCTCGATCCTGGGAGCCCGTCCGAGGACCGAGGAGGTCTAGGGCTCCTCAGTTCCCCCCCCCCCCAGGATCCCCCCCTTTTTTTTCCTTGATAGCGATCAGGCAACCTCGCAAGACATTCCCGGCTCCCGGGTCGGGCTCCCCCAGCACGGGTAGGTGAAATGCCTCGTACCATTCAAAAAAAAAAAAAAAAAAAGCCCACTCCATCCATTGTCGTCTTGGCGTAATTCGCAGCAACCAGAGAGGTCTTGCGGCATTTAGCTTTGATGAGCCAAATGCCGAACCCTTGATATAATAATCTACAAAGAACCGGCTGCGATCGTCCATTTTCGCCGCCCGCCCGCCGCCTCCCCCCCCCCCCCCCCGCTCCCATTCTCCCTTCCCTGCCGAAGGAACTCAGGTTAGGCAGGTGGAAGAGGGAGGAAGCGTTTAACACAGAGCAGTTTTGGGCATGACCTTGAGCTCGTGTAAACACACTTATTAAAATCCAGCTATTCCTCTAAGATCTAAACCCCCCCCCCCCCCGCCCGCCCGCCCGCTGCTGCTGCCGCCGCCGCCGCTGCTGCTGCTTCGGATTCAAACATACCACAAGCCTCCCTTGCCTGTCATTTTCCCTAAACAAATCCGAAGGATCTCTCCCTATTTAGGGAGGCGGGGGGGGGAGAGAAAAAACGATGGGGGGGGCGGGAAGCGAGCGGGGAGGAAAGGGGACACACAGATACACACACACACAAACACACGCACCCACGACTATTTCAGCCTCGCTTCTTACCTGCTCTGGAAACTATTTCAAGTCCGAATCTTTGAAAAACTCCAAGGGGAAGCTGGGCGGCCCGCAGAATCGCTCAGCACCAGACCAAGAAGCCGGGCGCTTAAGAGAAGTAATCAACGATAAAGTGACGTTGATCCGCACTGTAACCTTGTGGCGTATTTAATGTAAATAAGCAGTTATGTTGCCAATCGCACGCACGCAAACACAGAAAGGTCTTCAGCGTTGCATTTTGACGCTTTCCATTAAGGCTGACTTTATTTACATACACTATTTAGGGGAAGGGGAAGGAGAGGGAGAGGGAAGATCACGATGGTACGAAGACAATACTACTGCCAAATGATTATGAAAATATGATTTTAATTAATCACGTAGTAGGCAAGGAAATTAGCATACGGTAATTAAACTTCCAGGAAAAAAAAAGGAACGAAAGAAAGGAGAGGGGGGGGAGAGAACGCCACGGAGCTTCTCTGCCTTATAGGTCTAAAATAATCGGGAAATATAGATTTAAAACCTTAGATGGTTTTTTTTCTTCCTTTTTTTGCTCCCCCAGATCCAGCGTACTTTATTAACCAGCGAATAACTTTTTTAAAAAAGAGAAAGAAAGCAACTTTAAAAGGTTGGGTTTGTCGTGTAAGGCTTGGAATGTGCAATCAAGCAAAAAGAGGTGGGAAAAAAAATTGAGGAATAGGTTAGATGTGGCTAATAAATTAAAAGGAGCAGAAGGGGGGGTGAGAGGGGGACAAAGCTGAATAATGCAGTTATGGATTCTGTGTCCCATCCTTGACAAAAGCAGGGGCCTCCAACAGTCTCTTTGTGATGGGATTATATAATGACGTTGGAGTAATTATGGGGGGGGGGAGAGAATGTTTGTTATAATAAACAAAAGTATTCAAATGCACCCGTTTCTTCTAATAGGGAAGGCTCTTTTAGGGTATTGGGGCCCATTAATAGGAAAGGAAGGGGGGGGAGCGAAAAGCAGGATCCGAAAGAGCTGACAAATAGAGAGAGGCTGTGATGCGCATGGTTAAGAAGAGATGGAGACAGATTGATTATTCAAAATGCCGAGCCACAGGGACACTTAAAACATTGATTCAGGTAACACTAGTTTCATCTCCACTGAAATGAGCTCCCTCAAGATGACTGGCATACATTTTAAATCAGTTTACAGGATAAAAAAAAAAGGGGGGGGCAAAAACAACATCACAAGCAGAAAACATCTGGAATAAAGGCAGATTTCTACCTTAGGGAGGAAAAGTTTAGATATCTGGTAAAAATCCCAGGAAGAATCAGCAACTTGTTGATAATATGAGCATGAGGTTTTTAACTTAGGTATTCAATTAACCATTCTCCTAATTTTCCTTAATTTTTTTTCTTCCCATACTAGTTTAGAGACTTGTAGATTATTTTTTGTATTGACAAGAAGAAAGAGGATCTTTTTCACCCATATCTCATAGAAATTCCATTTGTTATTCAATTGTCAGAAAGTGGACCCTTCGGTTTTTTAAAAAGGAAATAAATAGAAGGCTTCTCTGCCTACCCCTTTTCCCCCAAGGGGGGGGGGGATAGGTATTTCTTTTCTAAAGTTTCTGAACTATTCTTCAGAGCTCATAATAAAAGTGGATAGCAAAGTGGGAAGAATTTGTACCTCTGTTTCCAAAATGTAGGAATTCATTCTGCACTATCTCTGAAATCCTCTTGAAAAAGATTCCAAAGTACACTTTTTTTCTGTAGAAATTAGCATAGCAACCACATCAATAATATCACTATCGCTATGGGAATGATAACTAAAGCAGGGGGGGTGTCTTTATTTCAGTTCTTCATGGATCAACTGATTATATTCTCTTCGTCTTTTGAATTTGTTATTGTAAGTCAAGCGATTCTTTATAAGTGACAGGCCTGACAAAGAGATGAGGATGGGAAAGCAGGTCGAAAGGAAGTCACCATATGGACTTTGAAAAAGGCATTTTTAGAAAACAAGATAATGGTGAAAATGGATCTTGCCTTTTAACCCTTTACTGCCTTGATTCATGGCTTTGTTAAAGTGCTATATGCTTTTTTAAACACAACATCCTCATGAGCCAGTTCCTAGGAGCTGTCTGGAATTATGAAGAAACTTCTTAAGCAATTTTTAAAAAAAAAAAGTAATTAAAAGTTAGAAGGTACGATGGAACATTATTCTGACCTAGGTGGAGTCATGCCTGTGGGTCTCGCAGTCACTGTGCTTCAGCCATACAGAATGGCATACAACAGCTGCCTTAGTACATGAGGACCTCCTAGAGTGACTCAGACAGTTACCTTGGGGGAGACCCCCCTCAATTCACAGCGAAAGCTAGTTTGGTGTAGTGGTTAAAGGCACTGAGCTGGAACCAAGAGACTGTGAGTTCTAGACTGCCTTAGGCATAAAGCCAGCTGGGTGACTTTGGGCCATTTCTATATTTTGCTACAGTCTGATAAAGCATTGAAGTAATTGAAGTAAAAAAAAAAGTAAAACTACATGGTCACTCTTCCTGATCACAGGAAGAATGAGTATTACAAGTGCATTTAGTTTAAAGTTTAAAGAGGGCTATTTCATGAGTTAAGGAGGTACTCCATAACAAGAGAAACCTAAAGTAATGTGGAACTAGAGTAATGTGAAGTCTCCTATTAAAAATGAACATTTAGAAAATGCATGCTCTGACTACTGTGGTTTGTTTGTTTCCTTGTTTGCCTTCAAGTTAGGTGCGATTCCTGCTTGGACAAGTTCCTGTAGATTTTCTGGCAACATTTTCAGAGGTATCTTTGCCAGTCAGTATCTTCTTCCTAGAGCGGAGAGAGAAGGATTGGCCCAAAATCACCCAGCTGGCTTTATACCTAAGGCAGGTCTAGAACTCACAGTCTCTTGGTTCCAGCTCAGTGCCTTTAACCATTACACCAAACTAGCTTTCACTGTGGGCTAACTGATCTCAGATAATCCTCTTCCATTACTTCCTTAGAAAAGTAAGACTGCTGTGGAGGATTTGATTAAAGCAAGACTAAACATTCTACCTGCATGGGTGCTGGCCTAGTTCAAAAGCTCTCTGTAGAGACCTTTGATATCAGGAGTGCTCTATCTATTCCCAGGGACTGGGGGCTCTTAGCAGTAAAAAAAAAAAAAAAGAACAGGGGAAGAAAGAAGAAGTTCCTATCTAATTTTGGCTGTGGTCCTTGACATCCTTGACATAGGATCCACAGAGAGCAGAAGTCAGGAAAAAAAAATCTCCTTTTCATTCCCAATGAATCAAATATTAGAAAGAAAATTCTACCCACACCTTTCTTAACACAGGTACATACTCTTTGTAGTTTAGCCACTTTCTCAAAGACAAGATGACAAGCCTTGAAGAGCCATAGGTGTGTCAAGAGAAGAACCCACATTGATATCACTTAAGCAGCGGCACAATGGCTGCTTAAGACTGACTGTTTCAACCATGTCTTGGAATTACCTAAAACCAGTGCACAGTGTGAACATTTCATAGTGTAGTTCTCTTTTCCTTGAAAACCCAAACTCACAATCTGCAGAGGTGAAGTATCCAGATATGTGCAGATATGACACCATTTTTTCATGTCTGCTGTTTGCCGTGTTGTGCTTTCTTTTTCTCTCTTATAAAGTGGAAGTCTATAGAGGACAGAGAAGCAGATGTTCTCAAGGAAAGAAAGTATTTTCAGAGAGAGGAAAATATTCTCTCTAGCCTCAGCCTTAGCAACTCTGTTCAGGTAAATAGCTTCTATTAGATAAAGGAGCAGTGAAAACAAAATATTTATATTCAAGGCATAGAAATTAAAGTGAATCAGATTAAACTTAGGTTGTCAAGAGAATAACTTGTTTTTGTTTAACCTAAACTCATTCTCAGCTAACTTGAAATAGAGATGAGTGCTCCACTGAAATTAAAGTAGATGATTCACCAATAAACTTTAAAGTCTCCATGTGTGCAGCTGCCATACATGAAAAAATCTACATATGGAAAACAGAACATGGAAAACAAAACAAAAAATATGGCCTGCAGAAGATAAGAGGTAGAATATTAGAGGGGAATGAATGAATAGATAGATAGATAGATATATTCCAGAAATATTTTCAGAAAGAATTTTTGAATTCCTAGAACTGTTTCTAATGTGAATTTAGTGTCCATCAATTACTTTAGGAAGATTTCTGCTAATTCTGCTAATGCTTCATCAGAATTCAGAATCTAAGTAGCTTTTCAAGATCTTGGGTTGATGAGATCATTCCTTGAAAAGAATATAGAGTTTGTACTTCTGAAAGCAACCACGTGAAAGCAAAAAGCTATTCTGTGATGTCAACTTCACTCTGACATTTTTACTTGTACTGATTTTGGGTGACACCCTATTATGTGGTTTCCTTTCCTGGATGTTGGTTCAGCAGGATGTGTGAATCCAGGCTGAGAGCTATATTAATCTAAAGTAGAAACCTAAAATAGCCCAATGACATACAAATAAAAGGTAAAGGTTTTCCCCTGCACAGTCATGTCCGACTCTAGGGGGCGGTGCTCATCTCCATTTCTTAGCCGAAGAGCCAGCGTTGTCCGAAGACGCTTCCACAGTCATGTGGCCAGCTGTTACCTACCCACCGAAGTGGTACCGATTAATCTACTTGCATTTGCATGCTTTCGAATTGCTAGGTTGGCAAGAGCTGGAGCGAGTGCGGGAGCTCACTCCGCACGCAGGGCTAGGGTTTCGAACCTCCGAACTTGCGATCTTCCGATCGACAAGCCTGGCGTCTTAACCACTGAGCCATCGTGCCACAACATACAAATACCAATCACTAAAAAAAAAGATATAGTGACAGGTTTCACACTTCACACTATCTTACTAAACCATGCTTTAATCGTAATTTTAATATGCCACAGCGGTTTGTCTAACAAACTATGATTAAAAATAAAATTAAAGCATGGGTTAGTATGATCTGTAAACCCATTCCAAGTGCTGTTTGCTCAGGCTTCCTCCCATTTGTTCAACTGCCACTCCAGGTATTGCATTCAGAGTTATGGGTAAAATAATGGCACCATGGAGATGAAATCACTCTACTGTCAGCACCTGGGGGGGAAACAGCCCAGCAAACGGTTCTTTCCTACAGCCAGGTGATGGCCCAGAGGTGGTAAGTCCACTTTTTGAGGCACTCATAAATCCCTCTAGCCATGATTGCTGAAAATGACAATCTGAGTTTCCTGCTACTCTGAAGTAGGGAAGAGATGACTACTCTAGACCACCCTTAAGATTGACATATCACATTAAAAAAAAATAAAGCCCCATGAATTCCACAAAGGAACCCACCCTTCCTCAGATACTTAGTATTTTTTTACATGGGAAAATTACCAAGAACTCCAAGTGGCATATGCACCGCTCCCTCCTTGAATGTTTTCCCCATAGTAACAGTCCTCCAAGGTAGTGACTGCCCCAAAGTTACCCAGGGAGCTACCATGCCTGGGGGTGGATTAGAATCTGAGTCTTTCCAGTCGTAGTCCAGCATCTTAACCACCTACACCATAGCAGCTTCTCTGTCTTTTGGGGGTGGTTTAAAGGTGGGGATGGATGCAGGATCCATCCCAGAAGCCAACCAACCTTAACATTGCCTAAAAGCCCCCCAAAAATCCTATTTAAGTCCTTTCATCTATTCTTGTTGATTAGTCCTGTAACTGGTTTCCTTAAAACTATATTCCAAATGTCTAAATTTGCCCTGCTGTGCAATGGGTAGTATATATGAGAGCCATTCTTGCCTAAATTTGGTTAGATTTCTATTAGGGATATTTTATTTATTTATTTATTTAAGTTATTTGTACCCCACCCATCTCATATTACGACTCTGGGCAGTTTACAAACAGTTAAAAATCAAAAATTAAAATATCAATAGAATAAATGCAATATAAATATAAATCCATAGATATAAAAATGCAAGATATAAAATGTATAGCCCAAGATGGTGAATAAGGTGTTATCATTGGCCCCATCAGGGTGCCAACCACCCCCATGATTGACTATCCCCCCTCCCACCCCAAGCGAGGTGGCACAACCAAGTTTTCACCCCCTTTCAGAAAGCCGGAAGAGTGGGGGCCTGTCTCACCTCTGGGAGTAACTTGCTCCAAAGGGCGGGGGCCACAGCAGAGAAGGCCCTCCTCCTGGACCCTGCCAATCAACAATCTCTCATGGACAGGGTCCATAGCATTCCCCCTCTGCCAGACCGGGTGGGACTGGTCGATGTAATGGGGGTGAGGCAGTCCCTCAGGTAACCTGGTTAATTTAATTTATGTCAATTCTGTCGTCGCTGCATATTTTCCAATTCTGGTCTCCCAATCTGATATTGTGCTCCTCCAACTTTCCAAAAGCAGTTCAACCAGCCACCCAGGATAATATTTTGAGTCAACGTTAGCCTCAGTTGTTTGCCTTGGTCTAGTCTAGTGAAAAGAAACAGTCAACTTCAAGGATGTACACCAAAATTTGCTCAGATACTCCATCTCTAGCATATCTACCTTGTGGCGGTAAGAGCGGCGAAACGTGAATATTTCTCCGCTCTTATTGCCTCTGCAGAATGCCAACCGACGACCCTGTTTAAGATAACGATCTCTGTTAGGTCAATCTAAATCAATGACCTATTTACAGGGTCGATCGGAGGAGTTTTCCGAGCATCTGCAGGAGAAAATCGCTCAGATCCATTCTAAGTTGGCGTGATACACGGTCTGGGGAGATGATGGAGGCACGTACTTAGTCTGTTATCTGGGAACAGTTCGATCCTGTTGGACCTGAGGAAGTGGACAGAGTCCTCCGGATTGTGAAGGCCACCACTTGTTATCTAGATCCATGTCCCTCCTGGCTAGTAAAATCGGCCCGGGAGGTGACTTATGGTTGGGTCCAGGAGATGATCAATGCATCTCTGGGGGAGGGGGTGTTCCCAGCGGCCTTTAAGGAGGCCCTGGTGCACCCCCTCCTCAAGAAGTCATCCCTGGACCCTACTGTTCTGGACAATTTTCGTCCAGTCTCCCACCTCCCCTTTTTAGGGAAGGTGGTGGAGAAAGTGGTGGCGTCACAACTCCAGAGGATTCTGGATGAAACGGATTATCTAGATGCCTTTCAGTCAGGTTTCAGGCCGGGATATGGGACGGAGACTGCATTGGTCACGCTTATGGATGATCTCTGGCAAGGATGGGATGGTGGTAGTGCATCCATCCTTATCCTTTTAGATCTCTCAGCGGCTTTTGATACCATCGACCATGGTATCCTTTTGGGACGGCTCAGGGAGTTGGGGGTGGGCAGTGTGGTTCTGCAGTGGTTCGCCTCCTCCCTCCAGGGCCGCTCCCAATCAGTGATGATAGGGGAGGAGAGATCTGACCCACGGCCCCTCTTGTGTGGGGTGTCAAAGGGTTTGGTGCTCTCCCCTCTCCTGTTTAACATCTATATGAAGCCGCTGGGTGAGATCATCCATCACCACGGGATGAAATACCATCTATATGCTGATGATACACAGCTGTATATTTCCATCCCGGGTGAAGTAAGTGATGCAGTTGCCACCCTATCTCAGTGTCTGGAGGCTGTGGGGGCCTGGATGGGGAACAACAGGCTTCGACTGAACCCTAGTAAGACGGAGTGGCTGTGGATTGATGGCCGCTCGGGTCCTAGGAAGTTGTCATCTTTGGCTCTAGATGGGGTTGCACTACCTCATTCGGAGCCAGTGCGGAACCTGGGGGTTCTCCTGGACTCACGACTCCTGCTGGAAGAGCAGGTGGCAGTCATGTCCAGGAGGGCCTTTGCACAACTTCGGATTGTGCACCAGTTACACCCTTTCCTGGACCGAGATGCCCTCCGAACAGTCACTCATGCCCTCATCATCTCCCATATAGACTATTGTAATGCGCTCTACTCCTTGAGGAGTATCTGGAAGCTTCAGCTGGTCCAGAATGCAGCTGCGTGGACAATTATTGGGGCCAGAAGATCAGCCCATGTGACACCGTTGTTACGCGAGCTGTATTGGGTACCGGTTTGCTTCTGGGTACAATTCAAGGTGTTGGTTATCACCTTTAAAGCCCTACATGGCATAGGACCAGGTTACCTGAGGGACCGTCTCATCCCCAGAACATTGACCCATCACACCCGTTCAGCCAGAGAGGGCTTGCTGCGGACCCCATCGATTAAAGAGTTCCACCTAGCGGGGTCCAGGAAGTGGGCCTTCTCTGCAGTTGCGCCCGCCCTTTGGAATATCTTACCCCCGGAGCTGAGGCTGATGTCCTCGCTCCCAGCCTTCTGGAAAGGCTTAAAGACCTGGTTCTGCTGTCTTGCCTGGGAGGGAAACGCCAACAGTTCCTCTTGGGGATGGCTGGCCCCTTGAAGCCTCCCAGTGTCTTATTTTAACATTCTTACCTTGGAATTCGTATTTGCTATCAATGTAATTTTATATATTTTTAACTCTATTTTATTGTGCACCGCCCAGGGTCCCTGTTGGGGGAGATGGGCGGTAATATAAATGTAATAAAATAAATAAAATAAATAAATATCATAATAGTGAGAACATTTTAGCAGGCAGATGGTAGTTGCATCATACAGTTTATAGAGTCCATTTTTTATATTGTGTTTATGCAAGCTCAAAGCAAAGAATTGGCTACTTTGCTGTATGTAACTGGAAGGATGGGTGCAAAGTGCTACAATTCAGAATGCATCACTTGAAAATATAACTTTGGGAGAGAAAAGCCTTGGACAAAGGATTACATTCTTTTCAGTTTATCTGAATAATATTTGAATAATTACTCACTACAGTTAAAAAAAAACTTACCAAGACAGTCTGTGTGCCTTTCTGAGACAGAGAGGAAACTGTCCAGTAGGATACTATTTAATTACAAACTATCATATAAAAATAAAGGCTCAGTGTAGTACAATAAGCTCCTGTGATCAATTTCCTAAGGCTTGTAACCAACCAAAGCTAAACATTCTAAAAATAATCGATTTGTACTTTAAATCCAGAACCACCTTCTCATGTTAGAAAATAAAGCTCCTCACATTTAAAAAACTTCAGATGTGAAACCAGAAACACTTAAGACTCTACCTGGTTATTTTGAGTGACGTTCAGAAAAGTGCAAGATATAGAAGACTTATCTCAAGATTTACTAGGGTACTTTGAAGAAATGCAATACAAGTTACTTCATGCGAAGGTGAGAACAGTCCCACTGCCACAGCCCCAGGCCCATCTAACCATCCCTTCTAGATGCATCCCGCCAGATGCACCCAGGAAGCCGCAAACAGAAAAACAAAGAAAATAGGAGAAGAAACCTACCTTGAACTTCTGTTTGTGGCTTGCTAGGCTGCATCTGGTGGGATGCATCTAGGAAGCCACAATAGAAGATGAAAATAGCTCTCATCTCCCACTGTTGCTCCCGTGTAGAGGCAGACAGCCCCTATGGCTGGAGGCAATCATCAAGGGAAGACATTTCAATTAATTATTTCTGCCAATCTAATATAAATGGAGAGAGCCATTGTGGTGTAATAGTTAAAGGCACCAGGCTAGAGACTATGAGTTCTAATCCTGCCTTAGGCTTGAAGCCAGCTGGGTGACTTTGGGACAGCCTCCCTCTCTCTCAGTCCTAGGAAGAAGGCATTAGCAGAGCACTTCGGAAAATGCTGCCAAGAAAACTGCAGGGACTTGTCCAGGTAGTCACCAGGAGTTAAGACTGACAAAGGCATTCATCCATCTCTCTATCTCTATTATTTATCAATGCATAGCTCTCTGTATATCTCCTTCCTTCCTTCCTTCCTTCCTTCCTTCCTTCCTTCCTTCCTTCCTTCCTTCCTTCCTTCCTTCCTTCCTATCATCTTTCTTTCTTTCTTCCTTTCTTTCTTTCTTTCTTTCTTTCTTTCTTTCTTTCTTTCTTTCTTTCTTTCTTTCTTTCTATCTATCTATCTATCTATCCATTCATATCTATCTATCTGTCTATCTCTATCCATCCATCCATCCATTCCAGGTAATAACTCACCAATAGATTCTCCTGTTTTTTACATTGTTGTAAGGACATTTATGGTTTTCAGATTCTTAAAACAAAATAAAGTTGTTTTGTTATTAATATTTACATTCAGTAGTTTTTACAAAGATTTGATTTTAAAATGGTCAAAAAAATTGTGCTTAATAGGTGCCACGTTAACCAAAGTCCAACCTTGCCTTAAAACAAAAGTTACTACCAAGTGTAAGTGATTAGTATCAGTCTAGAATCCTTTTTCCTTCTGTAGTACATGATATTATTAATGCATTTCTTCATTTTTGTTTTTGAATGATATATTCTAGGAAACTGGACAGTATGGGGATCTGATTTGATAATCTTACCAAAGATAAATTTGGCTTTTCATTTCTAAGTAGCTGGGTGATACACACTCATCATTCTCAGATTCTAGAATCATCACCTTAAAAAAATTAAGGAATATGCAGTTTAACATAAGTTTGTGATCCCATACAATCTATGTTTAAGTTACGCAGTAAAATACTAGAATTATTTTTAACTCAATGAACCATATAGCCAAAGCATAAACCACCTGAGGAAAAAATATTCTTCAAATAAGATTGCAAGTAGAAAATTATATCTGTCTGTCTTGGAAGTAACAGAATGTCATTATAATTTTTAATGACTAATATTAACCAACCTCTATTACATAAGGTTGTTTTTTCTGTCCAGAACACCTGAACCCTGGTTATTCAGCACCATCAGGATGTCATGTTTCATAGAATAATATAAGTTAAAATGTACATTTTTTTTTCAGTTTAGGTTTCTTGATCAAAAGAAACACGATTATTGACTATTTGCTAGCAATCTAAACAAAAAGATGATCAAGTTATCTTGAAAGGCAGGGTAGAAATCAGATTAATAATAACAATGACAACAACAAAACAAAGCCCAATTAATGTTAGCCTTCTGTGAGTTGGGTTCAATAGAAGTTAACATTAACAATGCAGGAGCTTGAAGTAGAAATTAGAAACGTGAGTCTGTGATAACGATATTATCACAAGCCAAAAAGAAAAGAACATTCTCGAATGTCATAGAAAGAAAAAGAAGACAGACTAAGCAAGGCAGGTTTTTTCCTACCGTGATGAAAATGTTTGTAGCTACTCTTTACCAAAATGTGAATTTAATGTGATTTTATATCAGCCACCTTATATATTGAAAGGATATAAAAGTCTAAGCAAAACATAAAATAAAGTATTATTTTAATGTAATAGCTAAGAAAACTATTAGATGAGACGTTTATCATTCCTCATTCATGGAAATATAAAGAAAGCCTGGATGTTGTAAGCTTCCAATGTAACTTTCTCATGGTTTCTTTCCCTGCCCATTTGATTTTCTTATCAGAGGAATCTCCTTATTTGGGGAGACCTCGAGAAGACAGAGACAACGGATTGGCCTACAGCAGGACTTGCTCAGACCCATTAAGATCTGAGCTCATCCAGGTCTGCATGTTCAGTGCTCTGCTACCTTGGTCCACCAATTAAATTTTCTTGCTAGAAAAAAATTAGGTAATTCAGCAATATATGCACATGTGCACTTTTCTAGAGATTTTGCAATAGATCTTGGAGAACCTGAAAACAGTTAACAAATAATCGTATATAAGATTGCCTGGGGAATTAACTCAAAGTCATTGCAAGAAATTGCTTGGTAATGCTACAGGACTCCATTCAATCAATTCACCCTAGCAGAATAGAGGAGTTGATTCCACCCTGCCCTTTACCCATACAAACCATACAAACCAGGTCACACCACCCAGAGGCATTTTCCAACTTTCATACTTGACCCCACATGTTGGAGTTGGAGGAAGAAAGCATTCATCCATACTAAATCTTAACTTTGGGGGAAAGGGTTTGTATGGCAGTAAGATGAGCAGTAAAGAGAATTAACTGAACCAGTCTACCTTGATGTTCTAAATTAAACTCATTTTGTTTCAAAAGTTATCTGTTAGAAGAAGCAATTTCTCAGTCCTTCCCTTTAAGATTTAGTTCAGAAACGAGTAAATGGTTAAGTAGGATATCTTTCTCTAACCAGACGCCATCCCAATTAGCTGAACTATAACTCCCAGATTAGTGAAAGTGGAACACCAGTTCCTAGACAGATCTCAGCAGGTGACAGCTCCTAAACCATCTTAGCTGATTTTGAAAAAAATAAGTGAAGTCAGACCTAGTTGGTACTTGGCTGGAAGACCCCAAAGACATCCAATCCATGTGCAGACTAGACGGAGTACTTGAACGGAGATCCCAGAAGAAGGCCATACAAACTACATCTGTATTGTTGCCAAAAAGACACCATGCATGGATGGATGGATGGATGGATGGATGGATGGATGGATGGATGGATGGATGGATGGATCTATCTATCTATCTATCTATCTATCTATCTATCTATCTATCTATCTATCATACTTATATCCCGCCAATCTCCCTCCCAAGGAGAGACCCTAGGTGGTTCACAATAAAATAGTTTAAAATCAATTAAAAAAAACATAAATAATATCAGTAATCATAAAATACATTGTTACAATCAGATCCAAACAATGGTAGATCTTATCCCAAGAGCTGGCCGGGCTGGACAAGAGAAATCTAAGAAACCAGCCAACCCCAAGACTGGCTATTCCCCACCCCACCCCAAGCATGAGTGACAGAACCAGGTCTTTAGGTTTTTTCTAAAGTCCAGGAGAGAGGGGGCTGATCTTATTTAAGGGGGAGAATGTTCCAAAGGGCAGAGGCTACTGCAGAGAAGGCACACCTCCTGGATTCCATGATATGTCCATGGAATCACCAGCGTGGAGGTCATCTCAAGTAGATTTTATTCATATATAGAATTTTGTTTCCCTATTTCTTCCTAAGCGTGGACATGAAATCAAAAGCCATTTTTTTTCTCAGACCAGAAATATTTATTAAGCTATGCTGTCTCTAAAGATGAGTGTAGACCTCCTTTGTTTTTCTGTACACACCATTTGTCCCTGCCCAGTATTATGCATTTTAGATATAAGACCTTAATTACTTCATGCAATTAATCAATGTTTTTAAAGAAATCAAACCATCTGATCCCAAATCTCAGAAGAAAGAGTACTGTGTTCTCTCCTGAACACTTCTGTTTTACAAAAAAATAAAAAAATAAAATAAAAGCGGGGGGGACAAAGAAAGGAGCTTGCAAAATAATTTAATTCCATGCCAATTGACTATACCACCTCCTCTGGGACATCCAGCAAGGATGTTTCTTACATCTAATTATTATGCAGTGGTTATATTATCTGTAATGTGAACTTCTGCTTCAGTTAAAAACATGGATTAGAGAACTAAATCCCATATATTGTGCCATCGCTCAAAATACTATTTTGTAATGGGTTTTATTTTTTTCAATTGCAGTGATCAATGATTCAGTTTCAAATATAAATTAGGAAACATTTTAATTAGCAGGTTTTTGGAAGGGTTATGGATTGTATCACAACACATCCCGGTTATGGAGAAAATAAACTTAGGTTTGTTGAGGTACCCTTACAGAGTCCTAACTCCGATGCAAAGTTCCATTCAACGAGGTCGGTCCAAGAAATATGGCAACAACAAAAATTGTCTTTAGGAAGAATTCTCAGCTACTCTTAGTAATGCAGGTCATCTTTGTATCGGAAAAGCCCAATATGCCAGCATCCTCGTATATTTCCAAAAGGAACTCTTTTTTTAATCTGTTCCTTATATTTTTCATCCTGCTGAGGAGGAAAAGCTGGAAAAGATGTGTCCTAATAAGATGGCTGAGCCTTTATGAGGGAGGGACTCCAAATAGTCTCCTTTGGCACCACTTCCTTCTCCTGCCTCTTTTTCTCCTGGTACCCAATTAAAAGAAATGGTTTTGTTTGATCTGGTCCAAATGTGGAATGTTCTACAAATCAGATGGCTGCGGCCATTTTCAAAAGGTCTGAACAACAAAACGTTGGGAGGCTGTTTAATTTATACAATCATGGAACAATTTTCTTTTGAGCTTGATTTAGAAATAACTCATTTCCCTTTATGTTCTGAATTCCAAGCAATCAAATTTGCTAATTATAAACTTTAAAACAAAAAGTCTGTATCACCAATTTGCCTCTGAAGTTTAGTCTTCTGCACTTTAGCTACTTGTTTAAATACTCTGTTCTAAATTCTATTAATTGATAAATGTTAGCGGAGATCACAGGCCGCCTTCATCAAAATGAGCTTTGTTCAGGTTTGGTTTATTATATTGTGTGAATCCAGGTACTGTGATTTGTACTCCCAATTGAGAGTTTAGTGATCCTCAGTTTAGAGCTTGCAAACCCAACAGGGAGCAACCAGTGTCCCTCCAAATGTTGCTAAGCAACGACTCCCAGCATCCCAAAGAATCATAGCCCATGATAATGGATGCTGGGAGTTGTAGTTCAGCAACATCTGGAGGGACTGCCTATCCCTGGGCTAAACTATTGCTAATGAAAAATGGAAGCAAACGCTTCTAGAAACCACTCTGAAAAGGCGGACGGAAGAAGTGCAAGAGTTTAAGGCCCACCTCATCTCATTCCTGTTAGATCCACTTATTGATTATCATGACCTTCAAATGCAGCAATTAAGTATTAATTATGATAGACCAGAGTGTTGGCAACTTCCATCCTGGGAAGATTTTAAATTTGAACAGGGAACTGGTTACTCATACACAGTTGGGAGATTTGGGGGGGGGGAATCTAATTTGGCCCCTCAAGGTCTCCTGTCAAAGCTTACTATTAGCAATTAAACAAGCTAACATCTGTTAGTAGAAAGATCTTTAAGGAAAAGGCACTTGTGCATTCATTGTGGCACAAATAGGAGCTGAACACTGTCAATTTCCCAATGACCTTTTAAAAACAACAGCAACAATGAATGGAGCATATCTGCTTACAGATCTGATAAACAACCAGGAAAAAGAAAAAAGAAAAGAAAAGAAACAAGGTGGGGGGAGGCAAGAACTATATAAGCAGGAGGAAAATCAAAATGCCTGCAAAAAGTAAGCATTGGAGATCTACGATGTATCTGGAGAGAGAATCAAGCTTAAAAGGGACCAAATCAAAAATCCATTAAGAATTTTCTCACAATCCATGAGCTGGTTTGATTGTTCTTATTAAACATCTTTGTAGAAATTCCAGGCTGATAATGCAGGGAACAATGGAAACTTACCTCTGCAGGCTGAGCAAGTAACTAACTAAATAAATAAGCTTTTTGCATGAGCTTGCTTTGGAGGGAAAGGTATCTGTAGGGGACAAAAGAGTGTAGAAAGATCAGCACTGTTCAGAATTTTTTGAAAAAATAGTAATTTGGATCAGGTTGTTAAAGGAGAAACTGAACCATTTTTTTTAAAACAAGTTCCCTAAATTTTTGGAAACAGAGTTATCATATAGCTTATGTTTATAAAACATAATAGCTAAACCAAAACCAAAACAATGTTGGGTCTTAGCATATATTGTGTGAATTAGGCCATCATGCTAAGTCATAATGATATTTGTTTATTTTAACATGTTGTGCGAGCACAGTGATAGACTGAGATTTTACAGCATATCCCAGCAACAAGCACGGGGAGGATTTTCAAATCAGTCACTCAGTCATAAATAAAATCATCAACAAAATGTTAGCACACAGATATACAGATACACACACATACACAAACTCATTCTGAAAGAATTTCCTGATTCAAATAGACAGACAGTTTTGTCCTTTAATTTGCACAATATTAAATGATTTTGCATACAAGAGGAAAATCTGTAGCCAGCATCTCCAATTAACCTGATTGCAGGAGGAAGTAATTTAGAAATTGACCTGTTCTTGCTCAGAACTCTTTATTTTAGCCTTCTGGGCATCTCTTCTGTTTGCTTTTTTAAACTCTCTCTCTTCCCCCCCCCCCCCCGCCAATTCATACTTCGTGGTTATGACTCTCAACAGATTTGAAATATATAGAAGCTTTTTCTCCCTTCTCTTTTAAGAAATGGATTGTGGAGGGATGAAAATTCTGAGGATGCCTTGGACTGCAAGAAAATCAAACCAGTCCATAAGGTAAAGGTAAAGATTCCCCCCGCACATTTGTGCAGTCGTGTCCGACTCTAGGGGCCGGTGCTCACCTCCGTTTCTTAGCCGAAGAGCCAGCGTTGTCCAAAGATGCTTCCACGGTCATGTGGCCGCATGACACGCGCGGAACGCTGTTACCTAGCCACCGAAGTGGTACCTATTAACCTACTTGCATTTGCATGCTTTCAAATTGCTAGGTTGGCAAGATCTGGGGCGAGTGCGGGAGCTCATTCCGTCACGCGGGACTAGGGATTCGAACCTCCAAACTTGCGATCTTCCGATCGACAAGCCTGGCGTCTTACCCGCTGAGCCACCACACCCCTTTAAACCAGTCCATACTCCAGGAAATAAAGCCAGACTGCTCACTTGAGGGAATGATATTAAAGGCAAAACTGAAGTACTTTGGCCACATAATGAGAAGACAGGATACCCTGGAGAAGATGCTGATGCTAGGGAAAGTGGAAGGCAAAAGGAAGAGGGGCTGACCAAGGGCAAGATGGATGGATGATATTCTGGAGGTGACGGACTCAACCGTGGGGGAGCTGGGGATGGCGACGGCTGACAGGAAGCTCTGGTGTGGGCTGGTCCATGAAGTCACGAAGAGTCGGAAGCGGCTGAACGAATAAACAACAAAAAATACCATATTAATAAGAAGATATGGCTGGGTTTCCATAACACTTTAAACAAGGGGTTCTTAACCTTTCTGTACCATGGACTCCTTTGAGAGGCTGGTGAAACCTATGGATCCTGATTACTGTATGCTGATGATAGATGATAGATGATAGATAGATAGATAGATAGATAGATAGATAGATAGATAGAATATATTTGTTATTTTTTTTCCTATTCAGGTTCACAGATCCCCTGAAATCAACCCATAGTTAAGAATCACTGCTTTAAAATGAAATCAAAAAAATCACAGTCACTGTGATTTGTAAAACATGGCTTATGTCTTAGCTTGCTTTGTCTCTTCAATAAATAGAAGCCATGGTTGTAGAAATCATGTGTGTGAAAACAAACCAGGCATGTGGTTTTAGCATTCTCCCGACACACTAGTTCTCTAAGCTTAGAGAATTTCTTTCTGATTTTTCAAGTGTTCAGTTATGTATTATACCACAAACATTTAATGTAGATCATTCTGAAGACCCTTGTATCATGTCTTGTGTGTGTGTTTGATTGACATCCAGTTTCCTGCACATTTCTGGGGTACACATTGAAAAACCTGGTTGCTCTGAAACCTAAATGGTATAAGGAACCAGATCTACATTTCAGCACAAATATGATACAGCAGCTTCTCTTTGTATCTGCCCTAACTTACTTGTCACCTTTGGAAATCCGTGTCGATCAAGTCATTAAAGGTTTGTCTGGTCACGGAGCATAATCTAAAGAGGGAATGCTGGTCTGAAGATATGTGAGGCAACTTCCTTGTTCAGGGTGGACCTGGATCTCGTCAATGTCTGGCAAGCAAATAAGTGTTTCCTTGATCTCCAACAGCAATATATAAATTGTGAATGCTGGACTTGATAACCTATACTGAGTGGGACATTACATGGGAGAGAAAGATTGTAAACTAGGGGTGAATTGCTGAATTACAGATCACACAGTCCCCCATCACCAAGCTATTTGGGGTTACAGGGAATTGTAGTTTGGCAATATCTGGATGGCCTCAGGATCCTAAACCTGCTGTGGACTTCTAGGTCTTACCACTTCCAAAACCATTTTGCCATACAAACTGGAATAGGGAGTGAATTGCTATTTGAAAAACACAAAGTCCAAAACATAACTGGATATATCAATTGTGTTATAATCATAGGCATGCACAAAGACTTTGTGAATCTACTTTGTGAAAAGTAGTTACAAATTTAACAAATTTGGTAGCTTCAGGTCATTTACCCAGTATAATAACTGAAGTGTGTACAGGTCAAATAATCTTCATGTATCACTCTTTTGCAATTTGTTTAGTTTGGCTTAGTGTGATAGTGAATCAAGCCAATATTATTGACAAAATCATCATTGATAGTTTAATATCATGTGTGAACCTTGACACTCATTCCATACACTGTGTGGATCCTGTTTCAAAGTTTCAAAGCATGAACTTCTGGATGAGTGTGACTGTAAGCATGTGTGTGTGCAAGAGGGAGAGAAATAAAAGAAAGAGACAAAGGGAAATGTTTCAGCCTAATAAATCTACATTTTTCCATGACAATGTTGCATAACCTGCTACAGAGGGCTAGGGATCAGCAAATATGAAGCTTGCATCTATTCTTGGAATGGGTACATTCTACTGCAGTTGAATAATTTTTTAAATTTTGTTTCTGTAATTTCAAGACTAGAACAGGTTGATCTTTTATTCATGTCACTCCCCCAAATTTAAAAAAAAAATGTTGGCAGAAGTAAAAAAAAATCCAAATCTATTTTATGGATTTCATTCTTAATTTATCCTTTTTATTCCTTTGCTCTTACAGCTGTTTCTTTGTGAATGGGGCTCGTTTTCTTTCTTTTCTTTTTTTTTTTTCCTTTTTCCACCCATGAAACTCAGCTAAAATAAAAGAGAGGATGCAGGGAGAGGAACTTTCATCCCGTGAAACACTGTCAAGGAAATTCCACAAGACATTGGTTGTTACCTGCAGATAACAACTGGTTTGTTAGTTAATGGCTGGCAGAAGAGCTAAGGCCTGATAATGCTCCAGCTGTCCAGTCATTAACTGCAGTAAAGACTGATTTTGAGGAGGTTATTGCTGTGATAAAATATCCTCAAAAGATTATAACAGCAAAAGTGAACAGGGGGGAAAAGTATTAGTGGCTATAGTGTGACTGAATTGCTGCGTTTGAAAAATTGGTCATTCCCTGGCGGTTCATAACCGATTTTCCACCAGTCAAAAAGCAAGTTGTGCTCTGTTAGGTTTATTGTACAAGGCAATAAAAATATTGGCCAGGTTAAATTGTCAGCATGTTACAACATTAACTACTTCTTTTTTTAAACTGTGCTTAATTTTTTTTAAAGCGTAACTATGATTCATTATCAGAGAATGAAAAACGAGGCTCTTGGCATTAACATATTTACATCTGTTAGGTTAAAAACCGGGTGGGGAACTGGGGAAAGCAAAATTAAGTTTCACTTGATAGCTGGCTTTTATCCTTATTTAAAATGTAACCAAATTTCGAAGAGTTCTATAGCATTCTTGGGTCTTCATTGGCAAGTTTGGTTTCCAGTGTATGCATTATGAATGCAACGTCTGCCGAAACCATCACAGCCAAGTCTTTATTGGCATTTCCCTTTTAAAAAAAAACCCTTTTGAGTTGTGTTTATTAACTTGCCTGTTGAAGTTTAGGATAAGATTATAAAAATGCTCTTATTCATGGCCGCCTGAGACAAAGGAGAACTATCCAAGAGAAGATCATATGTACCTTGTTCCTTAACAGAGGATAGCTGACTTGGCAGATGTTCCTGAACCACAATTCCTAGCAGCACTAGAGGATGGCTAGGCATTGTAGTTCAACAGCATTTCTTTTTTATTGCTTTTTATTGAAACAAACAGGACATAAAATAAAATTACAAAATACTAAAATAGGAAAGAAAAAAACAAAAACAAAATCTGAAGGGTAATATATTCCCCACTGCTTGCCCTGAGTACATTAATTACCAATCAGGAATGTCACTGCATATGGACAACTCTCAAAGAATGTGTTACAAGCAAGAAAGCCTGTCTTCTTCATACAAGCGGTTCTATAGACAGGTTTATCTAGGAGTGTCTTGCAAGTTCAGCTAGCCACAAAGGTAGAACAGAACAGAGAGTTATAGTAACATCCCAGGAAGACCCAAAACAGCATGTGAAAGATGGTCAACGGTTACATTACCACTGACCTGATTGCTTTTGTGCACTAACAGAACCAAAGAATATAAGGGACTAAACCAAGAATGTCTTGAATTAATTGCTGCCACAGGTATATTGGATCTATTAATGTAGTAATGTATCATAAATCCAGCTATACAGATTAGAAACCCAGGCTACATTTCCTATTTATATAGCACATCACCTACAACATGCTATCAGTTACAGCATGTGTGTGTGTATATATGCAGGCAGAGATTAGATAGATAGATAGATAGATGATAGATAGATAGATAGATAGATAGATAGATAGATAGATAGATAGATAGATGTGAATAATGGCACTACAGCAGGGTAGTTTTAATGTAACCCATGTATTGGAGTGGAATGCAATTTCTCCAGGTTTGATTTTGCACAAAGTAATGTGTATATCTAAAGCATACACCTAGTTCTTTGACCCTGAGCCTGTTTATATTACAATATTATGAAGCTATATGAAATCCTGCCGATTTCTAGGTTCATTTGCATATTTTGCATCAGAAAGGCAATATGCAATCACACTATTCTTGATAAACACTGACATATCATACACCACTTCATCCTAACCACTTCAGAAATGCTATTGGGGTGCAAGGTAAGAATGATGTGATGGGATCATAAAAAATACAACTCCAATCATCACCTATTGACAAAGCACAGTGGAAATGGAACCTCTGCATCTGAATCTTGAAGCTGTAGCTTTGGAATGAATTAATAACTCTCTAAAAACAAAGCTAATTCCTTACTCTGAGTAGCAAAGCACTGCCAGGATGGACAATATTTGTCAGTCTCAAGCACTTAGATGAAATTGGATCAAGCCTAAAACAATAGGCTACTAGTGGGGAAGCTGTAGTGAGCTACAACAGAGCTGAACTTGAGAGGAACAGGGCAATATCAGGCTTGTTATGAATTTTGGGAGCAAAGATAAGCAAGGTTTTGAAATGTTGGCCAGAGAGGAACAAGAGCTAAGCAGATGGCCTCTCATTCAAACCCACAGACACTATGAAAAATCACTGAAAATATACCACTGATTGTCTTTTTTTAGTTTAGAGTCTGGGTTTGGCTGCTGGGATCATTGGAAAGCGCAGACAACACTTCTTCCTTCAGGGATCCAATCAGACCGTTTACGTGGAAAATATACCTGTCCAAGTGGTTGGTGAATCCTGCCAGATGGAACCTTGTTCCAACCGCCACAGTCAAATAGATAATGTTGGCTGTGTACACCTGAGCTTCCAGCTGTCCACTCAAGTCTCAGAGATTTCCACTTCTCTGCACAAGGGTTAGTGCATGAAATAAATTATGCAATTCCATATAGGCATCACTGAACATTGGCAACAGAGCAGGGGGAAAAAAAGGGGGGGGGAAAACAAAACCCCTTTATAACCCAGGGAGAGCATTTCTATATTCACCGTTAAGGAAGAACCCCATAATCTGCTTAAACGTCCACTCATTTCATTCTGAGGCAAACATTTAAATTATTGTGATCCAAGGAACTGCAACTTTCATTCCATAGATAATTCTGAAACTTCAAAGTGTTTGAAAAGATAATGAAGCTCCCGCACTCGCCCCAGCTCTTGCCAACCTAGCAATTCGAAAGCATGCAAATGCAAGTAGATGAATAGGTACCACTTTGGTGGGTAGGTAACAGCGTTCCATGCATGTCATGCCGGCCACATGACCGTGGAAGCGTCTTCGGACAACGCTGGCTCTTCGGCTAATAAACGGAGATGAGCACTGGCCCCTAGAGTTGGACACGACTGCACAAATGTGCGTGGGGAACCTTTACCTTTACTAACAGCTTTAATGAGAAGCACAGCCTTGGAGATTCTGCGGGATTTAGCAGATACTACTCTGAAGTTTGGGCTGCTCTTGAGGCTGGTCTAGATACTCAAAACATCAGGAGGAAAGAGTCTGACTTATGATCTCTGGTGCTACCGTTTCCAAAAATACATCTTTAATATAGTCTCCCAGTTGTCTCTCCTCCTGCGCATCATTTCTATCTTTGCAGTTTGAAATGGTTTATCGGAGGAGGTGCTAGCTACCAAAATGATGAATGAGGAACTGGTCATTAGGTTACAGTTCACTGATGACCTTCCAACAGTACATGAAATTACAGAGTCATGATATAACATTGCATTCAGACAGAATCAATGTAATGTGCTACTGTGCTTCAGGAGAACTGCTCAGTCATGTGCCCTCTGCCCCACAAGACAATATAAAATATTTTGCCTCAAACCTTAAATGTAACAGAGAAAAGAAAAATCTCAGAGAAACTTTATCTGGAATATGCATTTGAAGTTTTTCAGGCTAGATGAAAACCAGCTTGCTATGTCCCTACTCTGATAAAAATGTAATGCTGACATAATATAGTATACATGAGTTGCTCAACTATCAGAAAGAAATATTCCATACTCTGATAATACGTCACAGAAACCAATATAGCCTACCTAAAAGAATCCTTTTATTCTTCGTATTAGTCCAGTTAATGTCCATGTGTAAAAAATATGACAATGTTTTATATTTGCAGTGTAAAATCCTGAACAATATCTGTAATGATTCAAAGCATTTATTTCACTGAATCAACTGACCAACAGCTATTTAATTTGCAAGAGAGGCAGGTAAGCTATGACATGAAATCAAAACTTAAAAATCAAAAGGAGTCTGGTGGCCCAGAATCCTTGAAGATCGGGGTGGGTTAAATGGTTTAAATCAATTCATTGGTAAGGAAATAAGTTTGTTAATATTTTCTCTGTAAAAAAATACTAGAACTATTCTTTATGTCACTGTCAGAGTAAAGCAGAGATACACATACTTCAGATTCCTACATCCATTAGGGTTCTCGAATGCTTTCAATAGTTTCCCTTTGCCAACATTTCAACCTTTTCAACCAATGTCCCAAGTTTAAACAATGTGAATGAATTTATTACAGTCATAGACCAGTACAAATAAAAATACACCATATGTATCCGATAAAAATTCTCAGATATAGTAAAAGAAGTTAAATCCATATCAAAAATTAGTTTAGCAGGGTACTTATCATTTATATATAAAATCAAGAAGGCAGCCTATATTGCATTATAAATTGTGGCATCCTATGGTTATTAATTATTAACAGTTAAAATTAAGTGTTAATATCAGAATTTTAAGTGCATAGTTATAAAAGAAATAAAATATTTACAGTAAGTTTTTCACGAAGTTACGACGAATCTTTAGTGCTGCTGCGCAGAATCTTGCTACCTGCGCTGTGACTGTAATCCACTCAGCTTTGAGCAGGAACTGGAGATATTCAGTTTCAGAACAGCCAGGATATCTAGTAATCATCGGGGAAATGAATTTTGTTCGAATATCTCTGTAAAATGAGCATCATAGAAGGACGTGTCCAGTAGTTTCTATCGCTCCAGAATTACAAGGACAGAGCCTTTTAGCCAATGGAATTTTTTTATATTTGCCGTCCAAGACGGCTGAAGGGAGGACATGGCATCGTGCAAGCGAAAATGCTTTCTGATGATTCTCTGACTCTATCTGGCTGAGATATCTGGCAGGAGTAACAGTATATCTAGTAGAATCTGGAGCCAAGAATGACAGGGCTTTCTCTAAGTCTGCTTGCCTCTCCGTGTCCTCTACCCTTTGTCTCAGGCTTTCTTTTGCCTTGTCGTAGTCCATCTCAGTATTGAAGATGGAGAAAAACCTAATTTAGCAAGATTGGACTCAACAGCCTTGATCCATGAAGAGGAAAATTTGTCTTGGAGAATTAGTGGTGCAAGGCCTTGCAGAAAAAAGTTGAGTTTTAGCCATAGATTTAAGGAAGCTATGCAGATTCTTGATTCGACTTTTATCAATCCTGTCTCCAGGCATAAGCGAGCATTAGAAACACAATGAGGCATCTGTAGAATTGCTCTTATGAATTTGGATTGAACTCTCTGAAAGTGCAATTCAGGGGTAGAAGAGAAGAAAAAGGGTTCTGGATTGTGTCTACTGCATCTACATCAACCACCAATATTATGCTAGCAAAGCACTAGCATAAACCTGATTACTTTAATCAATATTCTTTTCTATTCTGGAAAATGTATTGGAAGCAGAGCATAAAAGAGTTTAAAGTCATAGATTCCTTTCTTCATATGAAAAAAAACCCCAACAACTATACTTTTTGTGGAGTTATTATTTTTATTCTTTTTCTGAGTGCTAGAAAAAAAATGCCAGTTTAGAAGGATAGTTTATTCACATTTCAATAAAAGCAGAAGAGGTATCATTGTGACAAAGGGAAAATGCTCTTTTTTCTATTATCTACTTTCCTGTAAGGTTAATTCTTTATATATTATTTCTTTTTTTAAAATTCTTTCATAATAGGAAGCTTACTATATGATGAATTAGTGAGGAGATGGGGGAAAGGGAAGGAGGAGGGAGAGGAAGGAATAGGAAGAGATCAATTAAACATTTTTTCTTCTCTCAAAAATCAGATATGCACATATTTTACTTTAGTTTGCAGAGTATATGCAGCTTTTAATATGGATCGAAAAATAAGCCAATATGATGAATACATAAAACAAACTCTAATATTATTAGTAAAGGGCCATTTTACTTTCTTATTGTTGCCAAGAATATTGCATCGACATGTACATGAAGTTAATGGGAGTCAAGTCCAACTCAAAGGACACTTCATTTTTACTTGTTTCTCCATTTTTTAAAAATGCTTTTTATTTCCTTTCTTCTTCTGTAATAAAATCCTGTTAGGAAGAGATGAATGAGACAAAACTTGTACCCCACTTTTCAGCACAAGCCTAAGGCTACAATCCATAGCAGTTGGAGGTGATTCCCCATCATCATTCTAAATATTTCAGTGGAAAGAGCAACATGTTCTTGTGAGTCCATTTTGAATGCGGTACATTCTCAATAGAGTCCCGCCAATAAACACAATGACAGCACCCTCGCTGTCATGTTTGCAACAGAGAAATCCAGACATTGTGTTGGCACACCTTCCAAGCACAATTGGCAGCACTGTACTTGCTTTTCGACAATTCTATATGATATGAACAGGCTCGAACTGTAAAGATATTTATTTACAATTGGTCAGACTGATTTAGATCTAGATCTGGATTTGGCATGTAAGAGATAGTTGTGGTCCTGTAGAACTATTTACTGTGCATCCCCTATACAAGTTTATTTGCAAGTAAATCCCATCATGTTCACTGGAGCTTACTCTTTAGATTAGCACAGCATCCCAAAAAATTTTCATATCACTATTACAAATCTGTAATTTATCAGCCACAATAATTAAAATCCTTCTTTCTTGCTGTAGCCTATGATTTTGTCCAGTTTCCCTTTCTTCCCTTTCTTTTAAGATCTTTCAAATTCTTTGTGCAATTTTTATAGTTTGTGAATCTTTAATGCATTTTCTTTCTTTTTGTACTTGTTACGGATATTTAAAAATAAATAATAAAATTATTATTATTATTATTGAATGGTAAGTCAAACTATTGGCACTGCCCAGTGAAATTTAAGAGAAACTGAGTTTGAAGTTTCTTTCTCATAAATATGTTTGGTATCCTCAAACTTTATGCCAAGGGCATAGTTTTTGGAAGTCTTGCTCTCATTCTCATCTGTTTTTGTTGACACCAATGGCATCATGTAGTTAAACCTGATTGGCTTATATAGCGAATCATCCTGTTGCCCCATATGAATGCCACTTGGCTGTGACTATTTATATGAATTATCCTGGAAGAGAATGCAATAATTAGACAGGGAAAAATAGTCCTAAATGGATCTTATGCATCTGCCAAGTGAGGAGACAGCAAATAGGACAATGTTATACTTAAGTTGCTTTTTTCCCCATAAAAGATTTCCACTGCTTCCCTAAACATTTATTTGGTCTAAAAATTGAACCTATGGCTGAAAAGCTTTAGTTATTAAGATAATGGACTTAATGCAAATGATTCAGAAGATGCGATTATAAAACATTAAGCTTCTTAGTTATAAATCACTGCAGCTATCTATTACAGAAAAATATCTCCAGAAGGGGCACCACCAGGGTGACTTTATTTGGGCTCAGGGGCATCTGCAGGGAGTGTCAAAAAAGTCAAGATGAAGCCCATGACTGAGCAATGGGATGGGGCTTGATCATAGAGTTTCAATGGAGTTGCACACAGTCACAACCGGATAGGGCTTTGATTGCATAGCCACAGATGCCATCTTGTTTTTTTACACCTCCTTGCGGATACCCCTGCAAGCTATGCAGGGTCAGGACTGATTAGTGGTTGAGTGGAAAACCACTAGGAACTCTCAGGGCTTAATTGAGAAGTCAGAAAGAACCCTGGGAAATGGCAATAGCCATCCACTTCTGTATTTATTCCCTAGGTTTATAGACCACTTCAATCATTACCTACTCTAAATGGCTTGCATTCCTAATTTACAGTAAGAAGGTTAGAACAGTAAACATAGCAAACAACAATTATTCTCTCACATCATGCCACAACAAGGAACAACAACCAAAGCAAATATAAACCATCACCTTCCTTTTGGAGGGATCTAGTCATATCAGCTCCCCAAACCCCAAAAGGGTTGGTGCCACTCTCAGGAAGAATGCTGTTCCACAAGTTGGGGGAACTGGAATGAGGAAGAATGAGGCCTGTGTCATGGTCCTGACCCCTCCGTTCCTGATTTTATTGGATGGGCAGATAACTGCTGAGAGCAGGCAGTCCCAAAGTTACTCAGGTCATGAGCCATGTAGAGCTTTAAAAGTGACACCCAACACCTTTAAATTTAAGCAGAAGCCAACTGGTAACCAGTGTAGGCCTCACAGTAGTGGTCAAAACAGGATGCACACATACCTACTTGAGCTGCTACATTCTGGACCAGTTGTAGCTTGTAGGTGTAGAGTTCATTGCAATAATTCAACTCAGAAGTGGTCAAGACATTGCTGCCAAGCAAAGATATTGAGAAGAAGAAAAAAAGAAAGTTAAAGTTTTGCAAGAGTTGAAAAAGAATACTCAATCTAAGAAAAGACAGTGAAGCACATTCTACCTATGTCCTATTGTTCCAAATCAATTTCTTAATCAATTTCTACCATAACTGTTAGAAATACATCCAAAATTTTATTCCTATATATATTATAATCAAGCAGATAATAGACCCAGCTCAGCTCAACCAAACACTTCTCATAGAACACAACAGGGATGTCAAACTAAGATGGCTGCTTACAGCTGTCCCCCAAGATACTGTGCTTAAAACTCATCTTGAAGTGTGGTTGTCTATAAAACTATGGCATGTATGCACATTCTGATCATCATACAAAGCACCTTGATGAGGCAGCTTTTACAAGATATGGAAGCCCATCTTCCATTTCTTAAAAAAGAACAATAGGATTTTATTTTACATACCATCTGTTAGGCTTGCCCTGGAGCTAAAAATTCCACTGTTCCTTAGCTCATAATATCACAAAAAAAGCTACCAAGGTTTCTAAGGTTCAGAGGGGGATGTCTGCTGAGAAGATGGATCTTTCTCTTCCCACTGAAAGCTGAAAATCTACAGCTGTGCATCTTTGAAGAAAGTTATTATCAGAGAATGTGGCTAGCAGCTGTGGGACTGCTGTTCAGGACAAGCATTTAATTTTCTTTTATTACATATTAACTGGACTAAGAACTAAGGAAGAAAAGTGAAAAGGCTTATCCAGAAATGTTAAGTGCACAGGATGGTGTAATTGGTGCTGCACAAGTTTTAAAAGATATTCTGGGGTACTTAAGCTATTTGAAGAAAGTAGAGTAAACCAAGAATGTTGAGCCTGGGATTGAAGAATCTCATTGTCACCTTATATAGCTTCAAACAAAACCATGAATCCAATCATTTAAAGGGTTTTTTTTGGGGGGGCAGATAAAAGATGTTAGTAGATTTAGATATATTTAATTGTCTTTAAAGTTCAGTTTGATTACAGTTAGAGCTACAGAAATTCTTAAAAGCCTTACATAGGTTCCTTCCTCTACCATGGAACCCGCCTATGACTTTTGACCAGTCACCATCTCTCAGCCATATCTATCTCACAAAGGTATGTAGAACATTGAAAATGAATAGAGATCTCATCATCACCTTGAGCTTGTAAGACAGGACATAAACTGTAAGACGTAACAAATACTATTTTGCCTAGGAATGACATGACAACTAAATGCATATACAAACACATATACAGAAGATAACTTACCTGTGGGGCTTTGTATATAAATTTACCCAGAAGCCACTATCAGCCTTAGCACTGAACAACCAAGTCATGGGTTATTTTTGACTTGCACATGATAAAGTCACCTCTCCAGTTTATATAAGGCCACCACTCAATAAAAGAATGCATGTAAAATGATCCAAGTTTAATTGTTCCAGGTAGAGTCAGGAAAGGACACCATCTGAATTCTTGCCAGTTTAACCATGGTTTATTAAAGAATCCACAACTGGCTCACTCAAACAACATGCTAAGCCAGGGTAC
>JALMGJ010000015.1:16150000-16265000 GCA_023362775.1 Charina bottae
ATAAATGCTGGAGGCTCTGAACATAATTGTTCGGTGTTGCAAGCCACAAGATTGGAGCATCTTTCTAATAAAGGGTTTCTAAGGTCTGGAGCAGCTCCATCCATTCAGGATGACTGCTGGATTTCTTCTTGTCTTCTTATCTATGCAGGGACTGTCAATAGAGATCCAGGCTCTCATTGTGTTTGGAGCTTAGCTTCTTTCATTTCCTCCCCAACCATACACTTCACTATGAGCATGAATTGGTCTACTTGTTTGTTTGTTTATTGTTTATTTTGGTTGGGCTTTTTTTAATCCATTCAATTGTGCCTGATTCTTGGAGACTGCCTGGATAAGTCCCTGCAGCCCTGCAGGCTGAGAGAAAGTGACTGGCCCAAGGTCACCCAGATGGTTTCATGCCCAAACTGGGACTAGAACTCCCGGCCTCCCGGTTTCTAACCTGGTGCCTTCACCACTACACCAAACTGGCTCTCATATTTTGGTTGTAGACCAGCATAAAACTAATAACATGATAATCACTCTAAAATAGAAATAAAAATAAAGTATTATATTGATAGAATAAAATAAAAATTATTAACATAACATTACAAAGTACAGGGATTAAAACCTGGGAGTGACCTATAAAATTATAACCGATAATCTGAATCTATAGATAACTAAGGTGGATGACTATAAAGACATACGAAGTACTCAAATTTATAAAACACTATGAGAATGTAAACCTATGCTAACTTATATTAAGTCTAATACTTGCTGAAGCCCTACTAGAGATTGTTGGGATTATGACGGTTATGATCCAAAAAACTGCAACAAGGAAATAGCAAAATAAAACATAGAATGGTATGTTTTCATTGGACGATGACCTGTGCTATATACTGGATTTAATGAGCACCTAGTTCATATTATTAGAATTCTTTGTAACTTGATATACTCTTCCACATACTAATCTTTTATGCTCCCCTGCACCCATCTAATGCTCCTACCTCTTCTTTTAGAATATTTTAGATCAGTGTTTCTCAACCTGGGCAACTTTAAGATGTGTGGACTTCAACCTCCATGGCTGGCTGGGGAATTCTGGGACTTGAAGTCCACACATCTTAAAGTTGCCAAGGTTGAGAAACACTGTTTTAGATTCTTGCTTCTTATATATACTTTTAATGTTTAATTCATATATTTTTATATCTTCTAGCTTTTCATAATTATTATTTTTACTCTTGATATATCCTTTATGACTTTTAATGAATGTACCCCACCTTCTTTATGATGGTCTATGACCATAATAAAGATTTCATTTGATTTGATTAGAATGGCATGTGTATATTTAAAGGGGGAAAAGGGGGAGTTTAGCATTATTCTCCCATTTTGATCCTCTTGTCTAGTGTGATGCGCATATGGTTCTTGCAGGCATTCCTTATCCATTTACTCCTGCAGAGTGGAAGAATCCAGACATCTTTCTTTTCAGGCACAAACATTCATAAGAAAAGTTCACATGGATAAGCTCTCTGCAAATCCTCAAGGGTTAACAGATTTGGTGAAAAATGTGTTTAAATGGTTTTCTAAAAAAAACTAACATGATTTCCCTCTTTGATCTGTAACCCAGTTATAAGACTAACAGAACTCAGATGCAAGTGCCTAGAATTGGATGTATTAGTTAATGTAGAATCATAAACCATTAGATTAGCAGTGGAATGATGTCACAGGCATTTACAGTATATAATGTGTGTGGAGGAACTAGGAGCTCGACAAGTTATCTTCTATATAGCATATATTGTCAACTGCAATTAATGTTCATTATTGAACATTTATTTGGCACCATCCAATGGAATTTTTGTTTATTTGTTCAGTCGCTTCCGACTCTTCGTGACTTCATGGACCAGCTCACGCCAGAGCTAGAATAAGGAAATCTCTCTTCTTCCTACCTGGAGGATCTATCAAAGGAAAGGCTATCTCAAGATTCCCCAACCATGGGGAAACCATTTTTTCTTTGATTGTTGTGACCTGCCCAGAGTCACTGAGATTCGGGTGACATACAAGCTTAATAAATTATTATTATTATTATTAGTAGTAGTAGTAGTAGTAGTAGTAGTAGTAATGTTGGGAAAATGTTAATGATAATATGTAATTATATTACCATCACAGCTAGATACAAGAAGCAAAAAGCGGGCACACTTTAATCAAAATGTGAATAAATGTCTCCCCCATCCCTAACTGTTATTCAGCATACAACGAAATCACAATGTCATTAGTATGGTTGTGTATTTATTTGTGCAAAAATACACAGATATGCACATATTTAGTTATTTACTGGTAAATGGTCAAGAAAGATGACATATAAACATTCAGACAGCATGACCAGCTTACATAGCAAACAACAGTCACAATTATAAAAGGTTCAACCCAACATCTTTTAGAGAGAATTGCTATGTCAAGACAAACAACATGTACTGAGTTTCAGTGTCTACAAAAACAGTGTAAATGTAATTCACTGGAGGGCATACCCAGCAGTTTGTAATGGCAATAACGATGGCGAGAAATTTAGCAACTTTCTAGAAATTTCAGTAATTGATCTTTCAATAGCTGTTCTATAATCACCAACTGTGGTTGATCTGAGAATTTACTACAAAGAGATACAAAGAGCTTGAGGTGCCAGGCATGATATAAAGGACAGTTTAATAGCACAGGAGTCACAGAATCAACTAAAGCGTCTGAGCCAACACAGAGGCAGTATTGGTGAGGAATATTGTAGTATTTCCTCTTTGTCACCACGGAGGGCAAGACGATGATTTGTGCTAATATAATTGCCTTCTGTACAAAACATCACAGAAATATTTAGGTATGAAGAAGGGCACACTTGTGAGAATTCTATAGCGGAAGCAGGCAGATTTGGAACAATCTGGTTGGACATCTCGGTGCAGAAATCACCATGTGAGTTTTCCCTGAGCCCAGGGAGATTATCGCTGAGGAGACAAGCCCACAGTGAGTCAGGTCAAGGTCTATTTGTTTTTCCCAAGAGAAGATATTGTCAGAAAAAGTAGCTGGACCAAAGACTCCCCCCCAAATATTTGTTTTCATTAATATTTAAGGGCCTCAACCAAGCATGAACATCTAGGTATATCATAAAATGTCATAATGCAAGTGAGCAAATATGCTACATGGGACCATCACTCCTGGGATATGCATGATACCCACTTAGAACTGCCAAGGGACAAGTCTAGCGATGAGTTTGATGATGAGAAAGAGGAAGAGCGCTTGGCCCATCAGAGCATTCACACGTAACAGTTTTACCTCATAATACAAGTGGAAGCAGGACATCAGTGTTGGGCTGTGGGGATTTTGAACTGTGCTGATCCCGAGGAGCATCCAGGGTCCAAAGATAGAACAGAAAGCGTGCCAGAAAATGAGCTAGGAGATGGAACAAAGGGTGAAACCTGAATAGCAAGGCCTAGTGGAAAAGGCAGGCCAAATCTGAAAGGTTTTGTTACCTGAATCAAGCACCCTGGGTATCTATCTGTATAGAAACAAAATATGCACCTGCTTTGGAATTCCAGACATCAAATGGAGTAGACTGAGCAAAGCACCCTACCCCAAAACAGAAGAAAGGGGAGACATGTTGTAGTGCAAAGGTAGGCAAAGGTTGTATGGCAAGAGAAAGTTTAAATCGGGTTGATATTTTGTATTATCTGTGTTTCCTCTTCCTTCCTAGACTGAGAACACTTCAGCTGTGGTGGTCATCTCACCAACATACGTAGCAGTGGAGAGTCTGAATTCTAGTAGAAGAGAGTATCTGTAGCTCAGGGTTGAACTGTGGAGTTCTTGGTGCTCTTGAAGCTTGGTTGTTTGCTTGCAGACATTTGCTTACCCAACTAGGTAACACCATAAGTGCACTAGTTGGGAGATGAAACATCTGCAAGGAAACATCCAAGCTCAGAGAGCACCAAGAACTCCACAGTCTGAATTCTGGCAAATGAAACTATAGGATTGCTCATTTAATGACAATGACTTTGCGGTGCAGTCTCTTCACTACAGGTACACCTTGGAGACCGATAGGAGCCTAGCTACAGTATGCCTACAGTTCTCAGTGTCGCATGTTAAGATGATAAACTACCCAAGGGGTGTGAGAATCACATAGGATTTGGGAGACAGATGGTCTGACTCTCCCTCTCTTTGGACACTATCTCTCATCCTCAAGGACTCTTCTTAAAATATTTATTATTCCTGGATATGTTGACAAAGAAGGAGAGAATGAAAGAGGAAAAAATAAAGTATAGACTTTCTGTAGCATAATAAGTATGCCATGCGATCACAAATTGATGTTTGTATTTTCTGTACCCTAAAGTGAGCAACTGAGTTTGCGTAAGGACTTCAGTAAGAAGGTGAGTGCCTGGCAGGAAGAACTCTTCCTTACAAATCTAAGCCGCTGGGTGGATGTGCCTGGTTCCCTTTCTGTTACTCTTCTTTTCCCCAGTGAATTTGCCTGGTAAAGATTAGCTGGCAATTGGCTAATCTTGTGCATGGTTGGGTGTTAAGGTCATAGAAAATCTGGCTGAATTCCATCAGAATGAAAGGGATAATGACTCAAAACAAGGCCTTTTTAAAGGAAAAAAAAATCTCAGAGCTGTGATTTATACAACTTTCTCCAGTCAACACATGTCCTACTTACGCTGAAATTCAAGTGAAGAGCCACTGCCAGTAATAAAGAATACAACATATACACAGTTTCTTCCACTTCTGGTGGGGACATGGTGGACTGAACAGCTGTGCCTGCAGGCTCAGCGGGCAGAACTCACAACGCGGCAGTTTTTTCAGGCTCAGGCAGGATTTTCCTGAAGCCCAGGAGTGCTTTTCCGGAAAAAGGAAAACACCTGGAATCATCCCATCTGTCCTCCGGATGGCTGCTTGCAGCCAGAAGATCGCAAACAGCGTTCACGTTTGACGGGTAAGAGCTAGCTGGGAGGCTGGGACGCCACCATTTGCAAGCCGTGCTGTAGCCTTAAAAGGACACTAAGACCGGCCACCCCATTTCTAAATCACCCAATTTATATTTCTTTTAAGTACACATACCCTAAGAGAGGCTTTCTACAGCAAGGAGAAGCGGGTTCTCTTGGTGCTTATCGTTATTTTTGGGATCAATTTTTTTAAAAAAAATCTTTTTAAGTTTTGGATTTTGTTTTCCATCCAAATATTAAGGAAGATTGAGAGTAAATAATTGACTCTCTGTTATTATTTCTGTACTAAATTTGAACATATTAGCATTTTCCTACATGTTGAATCGGCTGTTTTGAACTTTCAGTTTTCTGCTTCTACTTTCCCTGGGGAACTGTCCGCATATCTCACTTTCACTTATGTAAACACATTCTGGAATTCTTTCATATCTTTGACTTTCACTGGTTAAGCTCCTAGGGGGTGCCATAATCTACTGTGTGAGACATGGAGGATTTTAAACAGATTTTCTCTGACTTCCACTGAGATTTTAAACTGATTCTTTCTGATTCCTACCAATTTTTATGCAAGGCATTCAGGACATTGTGAAAAATATGAGGTCTAAAATGTGTCATCTGGTTGGGGATGTCGTGGATGAAACTGAGGAATTTAACAGCGACATACATGTCTCTTCTAAGAGTGAGATCGGGACTTCTGTTGAAATGCTGGATGAAGATTGGATAGTTGAGTTGAAAAAATTAAAGGAAGAGATCGAGTTGCAAGCCATAAGCCATAACCGCCCAGAGTCCCCCTTGGGGGAGATGGAGCGGTAATACAAGTTGACATATAAATAAAAATAAATAAATAAATAAAGTGAAATTGATCTTCTGATGGAACGCCATGGAAAAGAAGGGGGTATTGTGTATGGGAGGTCTGGTTTTTGGTTTAATATGATTAAGATTATTGAAATTGTTGTATTATCAAGTACAATGGCAAACAATTTATATGTTTTTTAGTTTGATCTTTATTATAATAGACAGGAATGTATAGAATAGTAGTTGGAAGGAAATAATTAAATAAATGTTATTGGGGGGGGAGTTGATTAGGATATATATATATATATATATATATATATATATATATATATATATCCCCTTTATATATATATATATATAAAGGGGAGATAGATAGATAGACAGACAGACAGACAGACAGACAGACAGACAGACAGACAGATAGATAGATAGATAGATAGATAGTTTTGGGAGGGAGCAACTGTATTTAGTGATTTTTACAATGTGCCAATGGAATGATTTATAGAAATAATGTGATTTTGGTTTAATATAGATTAAGGGATTGATTATGGAAAATTATTGTATATCCTTGCTGTTAAAAGTCAGAAGTCACCTCTTTTTGTAATTTTGAAAATTTTTCTCCTGTGTTTCTACACTTGTTTAGTTTTTTTTCTTTGTAGTTTTTTGTTTTTCTGTAGCTTTTATCTTTGCTTGAAACTTAATAAAATTCTTATACAAAAAGTATATACAGTTGCTTCTATCATATTTTCCCACACCCAAATGATGATCATTTTAAAAATTAAAGCTGTGAGAGAAAAGGAATGGTTCGGTGTTATGAAAGCATATTACACAAGCTGCAACTCGACTTGAAAAACAATTCTGCCCATTTTTCCTTGAAAAATATTCATGTCTTACGGGACTATAGTCACACAACACACTATGACACAAAGAAAAAAAAATCATACATTGGCTTAATGCATTGTGTAAACACCGACTAAGGCTTTCAATAGCTAGTAGTCATTATATTATCATTACACACTGCATTGGAGATAGGAGATAACAGGTACTATGAAATATAATGGGTGTGGTTACTGCGTTCATGTCCTGCTTGAAGGATTTCCAGTCTATCACTGGTTGGTCACTGTACAGAAAGCAGTGTATTTCAAACTTCACAACTTTAAGAAGTGAAGACTTCAACTCCCAGAATGCTGGCTGGGGAATTCTGGGAGTTGAAGTCCTCACCTCTTAAAGTTGTGGGGGTTGAGAAACCCTAGACTAAAGAAATTTTGACTTAATCCACTCCAGGCTTTTCTTATATTCCGCACGGTCTTCAAGAGTAACAACCCTCAACTTTCTTGACACTTTAATTCTGGGCATGATCTAACCCAGGGCTTTCCAAACTTTTGCCATTGGTGACACACCAATGGCCGCCCCAAAAAAACCCAGAAGCGCCGCCACCAGTGTGGCGCGCAAAAACCCGGAAGCACTGGCGGCAGTGCTTCCGGGTTGCCGTGGCGGCGGCCGCGGCTGCCCCTTCGAAAGGGCAGGCTCCAGGGACCCCGGAAATGCCCTCAGTTCTGGCAGTGAGGCGAAAAGCCTCCCCGCGCACGCTGCCAGGCTTTCGGGTGCACGGCTGATCAGCACGGGGGGGGGGCAGGGTGAAAATTCTCCCCGTCGAATAGCTGAGCGCCGGAAAGCCTGACAACATGCGTGCGCACGCGGCGAGGCTTTTCGCCTCCCTGCCGGAACCAAGGGCATTTTCAGGGTCCCCGGAGCCTGCCCTTTCAAAGGGGCAGCTGCTGCCACCACGCAGCAACCCAGAAGCACCGCTGGCGCTTCCGGGTTGTCACACGACACACTTGGGGCCCCCAGGCAACACAGTATTGTTATTATTGATATTGTGTCGCGACACACAGTTTGGAAAGCCCTGATCTAACCAGTTTTGCCTATGTTTAATGAAGTGGGTACGCCAATTTTTATGCAAGGCATTCAGGACATTGTGAAAAATATGAGGTCTAAAATGTGTCATCTGGTTGGGGATGTCGTGGATGAAACTGAGGAATTTAACAGCGACATACATGTCTCTTCTAAGAGTGAGATCGGGACTTCTGTTGAAATGCTGGATGAAGATTGGATAGTTGAGTTGAAAAAATTAAAGGAAGAGATCGAGTTGCAAGCCATAAGTGAAATTGATCTTCTGATGGAACGCCATGGAAAAGAAGGGCGTATTATGTATGGGAGGTCTCCTGAAGAGAAGTCGGAGTTTTTGAGGGGGGCAGTTGGGCTGTTTGATTTTTTAAAGAAAAAAGCTCTGTGCGCATAGTGGGGATATGTAAATGCTCTGGTTTATTTTGAAGTGGGATAAGGGTTTAAGAATATTTATCTGGATTGCTTTTAGGGTTTGGCTGATTTCATTTATCTTTAACAATTTGGATTAAGATTATTAAGGTATAATAAAAAATAATAAATGTCTGGTTTTTGGTTTAATATGATTAAGATTATTGAAATTGTTGTATTATCAAGTACAATGGCAAACAATTTATATGTTTTTTAGTTTGATCTTTATTATAATAGACAGGAATGTATAGAATAGTAGTTGGAAGGAAATAATTAAATAAATGTTATCTGGGGGGGAAGTTGATTAGGAGAGAGAGAGAGAGAGAGAGAGAGATAAATATAAGGGGAGGGAGCAACTGTATTTAGTGATTTTTACAATGTGCCAATGGAATGATTTATAGAAATAATGTGATTTTGGTTTAATATAGAGTAAGGGATTGATTATGGAAAATTATTGTAATTTAATTTAAAGACAAAAGATATAGACTTGAAAGAAGGTCCATTAGTTATTATTTGAACCCCTACCTCACACTTCCGGGTTTAAGCCCAATACTTAAAAAACGATCCTCATTTCGGTAGAATAATAAGGTACCTGCTTCTTCCAAGCACTTGGTTAGCATCTCTGCTGGATGTTGTTATTTCATAGTGAAAACCCCCACACACAAGAACAGACTTCTCAAAAGGGCCTTCGGTTAGTTTGAACAGTTATGTCATTCTCGGATACAAACATTCCTATGCTAACTGAAGGTTACAGGAGTTCAACATTTCTGAGGATACCAAGCTGGGGAAGATAGGCCAGATTATACGTATCTATTCTACAGAACGTTTTCCCACCTAAAAGAATACAATTGGATACCAGCTGGAATTGTATAAATAGAGCAATATCGCATTTAGAATGCAAGGGCAGTGTCCTTTTTGAACTTGGCAACCCACATTTATAAATAATTTTGACTTGACATCTGTCAGCTCACAATTTTCCAAAGGATAGTCAAATATCTATAATTCATCCTTAAAATACTGAACACCCAACTAAGGAGTTTATGTCTGATCAGCTACATCTAAAGCTCAACTTGGGATTTCTTTCCTGTGTGAACAATGAAAAGGATGAAGGAACGAGAGAGAACATTATGGAGGCTTTTTCATCCACTGCATCCTTCCTATATACATAAGACAAAATTTATAGACAAAGCCACACATTAAGTGCACACTGAGGAATAAAGCCAATCAATGTAAATGACAGTTTTAAAAAGAGACCATTATGAGGCTGAAATTATAATACACTGAATATTATTGCTAGGCCAAGAGGGCATTTTTTCCCAAAGGACTGTTCCAGGTTGTTAAGTGGATCAGGACTTCTAAGGGTAGGTCACAGGGCAGGGAGATCACAAATGATGGGATTTCAAGAGGAATGTGGGAAAAAACAATTAAAATTCAGTGGTTGAGGATCTTCTCCAAGATTCAGAAAAAAACTGCAGCTAGAAATGGAGGGGGAGAAAAAAAAAGCATTCTCAATTCCTCCTTCAAATAGGGACTTAAAGCAAACAGGTAAACTTTGTTGCCAGGCAAGATTTGGAAATGGGAAAATAATATCCTCAATACAGAAGGATGCATTTTGTTACACATTAGAATCTCCATATATTTCCGCAAAATAGGCTGTTCGTTCAGCATTGGGATGATTCTGTAATGTAAATAAGTTCTCTGTTTAAAGAAAAATTAAGAAACGTTTGCATTATGAACTGTCCCCTTTCCTGACTTAAAGTTGGTGACTAGTTCTTTATTTTCAGAATTTCATTTTAACATAATCTTTTACTCTGCAGCGTCATGGCTCTGTAAAGCATGTTATTTTAGAACACGCAGTTCCATAGAAGGCCTGCTAAATAAACATCGGCGAGGTTCAGATTAGGCTGTGATGGAGCAGAGACAAATGACAACCAAACACAGAGAATTGCATAGCTAAGCCGGCAGCAGCTAAAGCAGCGTTTCTCAACCGTGGCCACTTCAAGATGGATGGACTTCAACTCCCAGAATTCCCCAGCCAACTTGGCAACTTTAAGATATGTGAACATGCTGGCTAGGGAATTCTGGGAGTTGAAGTCCACCCATCTTAAAGTGGCCAAGGTTGAGAAACGCTGAGTTAAAGGCACAGGAGTCCACTGCCAGAGCTTCTTAATGCCTAAACATATCATTCGCTCAATACCTCTTTTAGGACTCAAACAAATATGCATCTTTAAAGTATGTTTATAATACTGATAAAGGAACCAACATGAGGCACAGTGAGAGTCAAATAATGCTTCCCTTCGTCCAGTCCCTCCCATCGTTCTTGAATTCATTGCTGTAGATAAAGGTGGCCAGGAATTCTCTTCCCAATACCTTACGTACCATATGTAACCCAATTTTAGCTTGAATCATATATAGAGAAATTATTTTTATGCTAGCATATTGGGCATAAATAAAAATGAAACAAGTGTTAATGCACCAATCAGTCTTTCCACTCCTTCAAATACACCATATGATACTCAAGCTCAATGTGAACTTTCAGTGTGAGAACACAGTAGACAAATGCTTGCAATGATTACATTTTGAAAACAGTTGCACCACCACAAAAGATTTCTGATTAGGTATTACACTCAGGTTCTCTCTCTCTCTCTCTCCTCTTTACACACATACACACACACTATGTCTATGAAGGTTCTCAGTCATCCAGGTGGAATTGTTCCCTTACTAACTTTGCTTAGACTGAAGAAGCTCCTTGGATAAGGAGCGAAACAGTAAGGCTGACATACAAGTAATCTATCACTTTCCTCTTGTGTTCTGTTAACTGTTCATTCATCATAAATACTTCAAATAAATTGATACATTATCCCTGTAATGATCAATACAGGTAGTCCTTGACTTACGACTACAACTGGGATTGGAACATCCATTGCTAAGTGATGTGGTTGTTAAGTGAGTTGCGCCTGATTTTATGACTTTTTTTCCTGCTGTCATTAAGTGAATCACTCAGTTGTTAAGTGAATCACACAGTTCCCCATTGATTTTGCTTGTCGGGAGCTGTCTGGGAAGGTCGCAAATGGAGATCGTGTGACCCTGGGATGCTGCAACCATCATAAATACATGCCAGTTGCCAAGTACCCAAATTTTGATCACATGACCGCGGGGACGCTGCGACAGTCATAAGTGTGAGGACCAGTCATAAGTCGCTTTTTCCAGCACTGTTGTAACTTCAAACAGTCGCTAAACGAATGGTCGTAAGTCGAGGACTACCTGTATAATTCTTCAATATTGCTGGGGTATTATTGGTATTCTTCCCCAAATTATGGTCCAGGAAGGTGATGCTTGGAGAACTGCCTTGTTTCTATCATTTAGATTACTATACTAAGCAGTCTTTCCTTTCAAACTGTTATCCTGGAAAGACCAAACTGATTTCACAGCCATAACCCATTTTGGGCCCCTGCCTTCTGTTTCTGGAAGGCCACCGCTTCCTATTCCTGGATGTTTTCAGCTCTGTTCCCAGGGCTCTGAAAACATAGAAAAGCTGCAAAATCCTTCTTTCTCCCACCATCCCCATTTGACTTCTCCATCTTATCCTGGTGCCTACTCCAGCTCACCTCCCTAGCCCAGGACTTAGTATTCCTCTTTGTGAGATTGCTATAAAGCATCATTTGCTGACTCTTAAGCACATTCAGGTGAACTAGCCTCGGTGATGGCACACTGGTGCCCACTTCATTCCTTCTCATTTGTTTCCATATCTGATAAGTAGCACCAACACATCCATCTTACTGTACTCATTCATCCTCTTAGGAGGAACATATACCTGCACTGTTACTGTGAGGCTGATAGATTGAATGATTAGCATAAAAAGGGAAGCAGAAGATAAAAATGATGCAAAGAATCCCATCTCATAAAATAAGAAACAACACTCAAGGTTGGCTACTAAACATTAGCACCAGAGATAAGTGTGTTATTAGCCATTGATTATTCTACAGATAAATGAGATGGCGGAATCGCAGATGAAGAAAATCAGTATTTGTGCTCTGTTTCTCTCCTTTGAAATGAAGAGTAAACTGTTTGGAGCATCATTCCTAGTTATGCTTTATTTTATATTCCTCCCTCTTCTCTGTTTCTTTTTACCTCTCTTTTGACAGTAGCCACAGTGTCAAACTTATAAGCCTCCTGGGATACAGGTAGTCCTCACTTAACAACCACAATTGGGATCAGAATTTTGGTTGCTAAGCGAAGCGGTCATTAAGCAAATCCGACCTGATTTTTATGACATTTTTTGCAATGTCATTAAGCAAATCACCATGGGCGTTAAGAGAGCCACTGTTTGTTAAGCAAATCACGTGGTTCCCCATTGATTTTGCTTGCCAGAAGCCAGTGGGAAGGTTGAAAATGGCGATCATGTGACTATGGGGATGCTGCAGCAGTCATAAGTGTGAGGACTGGTTGTAAGTCATTTTTTTCAGCACCATTATAAGTCTGAATCATTGCTAAACAAATGGTTGTTAAGCGAGGACTACTTGTTTATTTTTATTGTCATTCCGAATAGAAGGTGCTAATACATCAGAAATAATATAAGAAATCTCTATAGCCAATAATACAATCTATAGGAGATTTTTTGCATAGCCCACTCTTGTCACTTGCAGTAAACGTGCACATACATCAACCCTAATGTAGCAAAAAGCTAAAAGCAAATTTTGAGTATATGAACATATCCGTATTGTTTTCTTGGCAACAATGGGGAAGTGTAATTCTCAATCTAACCTACATTATCCCAGGGATTTCCTAGTGCCCTCCCATCAAAACACTAACCAGGTCCAAGTCTGCTTAGTTTTTTTGAGATCAGCCAAGGTTGGTAAGCACTGCTACCTGCTGTGACCAGATCCCAAAAATCAGGGCCCAAATCAACAAGGATGGAGTAACAAGAGTAGAGATAGGAAAGAGAAACCCTCAACAACACCCCATCCACAAAGAATGTGCTGTTTCCAAAGGCTATCATTTTGCAACCACAAAGCGTATTACCAAGGGGAAAAAAACCATAAAGAATAATTGTTACAGGCCATTGCCCAGACAAAGCCCCTGCATGCTGGCTAGTTTACAACAATGCAAGAACTAGTTTCCTGCTTGGGATGAAGTTGGCTGGTGGAAGCAAAATCCAAATGTTCAAGGTGAGGTCTAAAAGAGTAACGGACAACTGTTGGGGCAAAGGCAAGAAACAGAGGTCCAATCAACAGATGTTTCTCCAACGATGAGCATGGGAATTAATTCATTTGAGTTCTCAGAGCAACGCCCAAGCTCAACTACAAAACCTACAGAGTCCTTTTGCAGAGTTCTTACTCATGTGGTCTTTGCTTATGAGATGCACTACTACTGGCTTCACAATTCTACGCTTTGAACCTGAACCCTCTAAAATAGGTTTAAAACAGCGATGCTCAAAATATCCCCCTTCAAATCCCCAGAAAATCCAGAAAACCCCTTCTCCTCCTCGTTCACTCAGTCTGCCTCTTGCCTCCCCCAGACAAGGAACCATTGCTTGCACTTGCTTTCAGAGAAACTGTGAAGCCCAATGACTTAGTCTTAACAGCTGTGAGGAAGATAAACTTGCTGGAACATTATGGGTTGATTTACTGGTGCTTTGCAATAGATGCCTGAACGCAACCTGTGATGCTAAACCCATTTGCCTCTCATGGAAGTCAGTGCAGCAGCAAGTTTTGCCAGTGTTACAACTGCTCTTTTTTATACATGGCACTAATTAAAATCCCCATCATTAAAGCTATTCTCCCAGCTGCTATGTTAACTGTAAATAGGCTGTGGGGGTACAGTATAACAACACATTTGCCAGCCAGCCTGCAGCTTGAAAATACTGTATGTTTAGTTTACTTAAGATTGAGCCTGACAAGATTTTTTAAAAAAAGAATGCATAGATGCTCTCCATGCCAAGTACGATCAACTCCCAAAATATCGGCCTCCTCCCTTTGGCCCGAAGATGAAAACCTGCTTGACGTTGAAGCAAAACTTCCCCTTCATTTGAAAAGCACCAGATCTCAATAAAACAGAGCCGGGTCATTGCTACGCAGGTACCTTGGAATCCCAAACCAAGCAAAACGCAACGTGGTGGCTTTCCCGAGCTGTTCATTGATTTGACGTATGTCGGAAAGTTCGTCTCCAAACTGGGAAGATCGTTTCAAAATATTAAACTTCTTTCTTGCCACCAACCACAATGCAATTAATTCCCCTCAATAACGACTGTTTTTGCAAAAGAGCAATAAGGTGCCTCTGCAGGGGGTGTCATTATCTTTAAATAATCACGCCCCAGGAGATGAGGCAGGCACACTCCACTGCACCATGCCTGCTTTTTAGGACTCCAGAGTACAATTTGCTTCTGCTAACCACACCCTGACAGATCTAATTGACAAATACGGACAATGGAGAGCTGTCAAAAGAGGGGGGGGGACATGTGTCCCTTCCCCCTCCCCCTTGCAGAAGGAAGCCACAGCCTCTCAGCTCCCGACTCTCATTTCTTGCTAAGTTTGCCACCCCCTCCATTCATGCCATGGAATCTTAAACTTGTGCTTTGGCACTGGCAGATTGAAGCAGTAGCACCAACTGCGATGGGTAATGCATGCTAACATCCCCATTTCTAAGCAATAATACGAACAACTCCCCATGCATAACAGAGAGTTATGACTTTGGAACGCCATTGCTTTTGACAAAAATCAAAACAGGCCCAGCTGTCCCTGACAGCCCAGGAAAAGCAAGCAGGAAGAGACATACAAACAAAGCATTAAGAAATGGATTATGCCGTCCCCTTCAGAAGCATCACTTAGCCTAGGTTCTAGGTGATGTGGCTTGAGCGCCTTTGTCTCCCGTGCATTTCATTCCGGTCTTTTGTATCATCTTGAGGGCAACAGGATTCCAGCCCCTGTCTGGATAAAGGAGCGCACGAAAAGCTGTACAACCTCTGTGGAAGAAAGGTGGTGTATAAATGTAACAAACACATTACAAATATTTCCACTGTCTCCACATGATAAATGAATGTTGTGGCGCAGGGCTACTTGGAATTGTCCCAAGGCCAGTGCTTGGTATATGCTGAAGCTCCACTGAGACACAGTCAGTTCCCTCTGTGTGCAATGATTGCATGCACCAAAGAAGATAGCACAGGTCTTCTGTGATTACTGTTTAGTTCCCTCCAATTCATTGTATCCATAACATTTTGCCAGGATTTCAGGAACCGCTTCTTTGAGTTTCTGGTTCTGTTTCCAGTGATAGCATCTAGCCATCTTGTCTTTGTCTGCCTTTTAATATTCTCTTCCATTTTTCTAAGCATCAGGGTCTTCTCCAATGAATTTTGCCTCCATATCATGTGGCCAAAATATTTAGCTTCATTACTACTGCTTCCAGTAAGCAGTCTAGTTTTACTTCCTCTGATTGATTGATTGATTGATTGATTGATTATGTGCCATCAAGTCATTTTGACTTCTAGCAACCACATAGATAGGTTTTCTCCATGACAATTTGTCCCTAACCTAGTCTTTCAGGTCTTCCAATATTGCACCCCTGGCCACTGCCCCTTGCTGCTGGTCATCCTTTTCTTCTCTCTCCTTCCACATTTCCCAGCATTAGAGCCTTTTCAGGAGCGCTAGGTCTTCGCATAAACTGCCGAAGGAGGACAATTAGAGCCCGGTCATTTGTGCCTTGAGTGAGAACTCTGCATTGATTATTTTGATAATCCATTGGTTTGGTGTTTTTTTTTACTGTCTATGATATTCTTAGTCCTCCAGTATTCAATTATTTGTTCTTTTTGTGATCCAAGGTATTCACAACAACTTTCTCCGGCATCAGAGTTCAAAAGCATCAATTTTTCTTCATTCAGACTTTTTTTGACCCTCCAACTTTCACAGCCAAATGTTACAGCTGAGAAGACCATGGTCTTGACAAGTTCCTTTGTTGACATAGTTTATGTCTCTGCACTTTTTTATCTCTCTCTCTCTCTCTCTCTCTCTCTCTCACACACACACACACACACACACATATATATATTGTGTGTGTATGTGTGTGTGTGTGTGTGTATATATATATATACACACACAAACACACACACACATACACATACACACATACTGTATCTGTGTGTATGTGTATATATACACACATACTGTATGTATGTGTGTGTGTGTGTGTGTGTATATATACACACACACACACACACACACATACATACATACATACTGTGTGTGTGTATGCAAGTGTGTGTGTGTATGCAAGTGTGTGTATGCAAGTGTGTGTGTGTGTGTGTGTGTGTGTGTATGTATGTATATATATATATATATATATATATATATATATATATATATAGTGTTAGTACAGAGCTTTCCAAAGTTTTCATGTTGGTGACACACTTTTTAGACATTTTATTTATTTATTTATTATTTCAATTTATTCCCCGCCCATCTCCCTTGCAAGGGACTCTTGGGACTCTATATATATATAGTTAGTACAGAGCTTTCCAAAGTTTTCATGTTGGTGACACACTTTTTAGACATGCATCATTTTGCGACACACTCTTACAGCAGGGCATCATTTCGCAACACACTCTTACAGCAGGGCACAAGGCAGGCACTAGGACCTATGCGGAATCCTGGCAGGGCTTGGAGGCAGCAGCAGCCGCGACACACCCAGACACTGCAGCTGACACACTAATGTGTCCCGACACACAGTTTGGAAAGCTCTGAGTTAGTATATACACATACACAAATAGCAGACTATTTCATGGCTACAGTCACCATCCCTATGAATTTCCAAGCCCAAGAAGAAGAAAAAAACTGTTACTACAACTTCTCCACCTACAGTAAGTGCATGGGGTTCACATTGCCTGTTGTCATAATCTAACTGATTAAAATATAAAGCAGTCTATAACATGAGTACCTACACAGAACACAGATCCTAAAAATGCAGGATTTCTGACATGCGCTTTTGAAATCAGGTATGCCTGGGCTATAAATTCTTCAGAGAAACTGGGGAAACTCATTCCACAGACTTCCAGGTGCACATAAATACGATTTGAGACTAAAGAATAAAAAAGCTGTACGAAGAATTCCTAGATGCTCTTCATTTCATGGTAACTAAAAGGAAATTAGAGGCTCCAAAATTTCCTCCACTTCTCTATAAAATTCCAAGGTGGAGTTCTTTGATGTGTAATATACCACCAGGACCAAAGCAAAAACCTGGATCTTGTTTCACTTCTGCACACGTGTCTCATTTCCCCTCAGATAAATTAATATCTGTCATACATTTGCTCAACCATCTCCAGCATATGGGCCACTTCTTTTGCAATAGTAGCCTCCTTCTCCTTCTCCTTCTCCTTCTCCTTCTCCTTCTCCTTCTCCTTCTCCTTCTCCTTCTCCTTCTCCTTCTCCTTCTCCTTCTCCTTCTCCTTCTCCTCCCATAGATATTTATCTGCATATACTGTGAGGATAAGATAGTGACTACTGGACTTCTTTCCTGTATCATTTCTCTCCCTTCTCCAGTCACGTGTACATGATTATGCCGCATCTCCAGTGTTCACAGCAGATTCTTAATTCAGTCATGGCAACCCTCCTTCTTAGGGGTACAAATCTATCAATACCAGCAAACCATACTGGGTGAACCCTTCCCTCCAGTTTCCCCGAAGTTCTCCCTCCCTTCAAAAGAGGCTGCTCTTCTCCCAAATCATTGTACAACATCAGACTCACAAGACTTTAGAGTCTCTTTTTATTTTCTCCTGACAATGCTTTTAAGCTTCTTTGTTGCTATAAAATGGTGGAGTCTGCTTGTATCGGATGGGTGTTTTTTTCCGATTATATAGGTAGTTATTTTGCAGCCTCCTTGACTATCTATTTCCTTTCTTGGTCTGAAAAAGATTCATAGGAACGGTTTCCTTAGGATGTCTTCCTTTGGGATCAAAAGATTACTTGAGAAACTATTGTGTGAGATGAGACACACGCATACATGTCTCAAGTGCTTTGCCATGTTGCTTTAAAAAAAAAAGAACCCCCAAAAAACTGAAGGAAAATGACAGGAAAGAATATTGACAGCAGTTTTAGTTATCCATTTAGTTATCCACTCGCCACAATGAATAGTTACAAGCACTATATTATTGTTGTGCCCTTTTTGTAGGCTTCCTAGATATATCAGATTGGGTCCTATGGAAAATAGGGTGTGAGATTAGAGGAAACTTTGTTTAATTCTGAGCTCTACTTCTAGTTTCATTTGTAAATGTGGGACAGTACAATGCAGGACGCCCATAGCAGCCATTGCAACAAAATTATATTCTAATTAACATGAATTTTCAAGGCAACCCACTCCCCACCCCCCAAATGGAAAAATTAAGGCGATCACTGGAAAGTCAGGAAAATACCTGGCAGGCTATGCAGAAGTCGGCAATATAATTATTGACTACACAGACTGCTGTGTAATCAATATTTAAAGCAATTCTATCATTAAGTCTAGCAGATATTTCATGACTAGGTATCTGCAGCTGGCAAGCTATAGGTTTATAAATATGAGGACTATCACCGTTTCCGAGTGCTGAAGCATAGCCACTTTAAAATTGAAATTGTCAGATATTATCAGTTATTGCTTCCATGGAGTAATGTAAATTTACAATTATTTAGCTCATAAGGGACTAATTTCATTCAGCTCCCAACAAATATTTTTTTCAGATTGGAGTACAGGATAGGATTTCTTGAGTGGCCAGACAAAGGGTAATAATGGACGCAAGGAGATGGAGAAAAAGGCCCGATAATGAGATTAACACTTGCCGGCTAGAAGAAAAGCTTTTCAACACAACCCAATTCATATTTACTCAGCAGTAAAATCTCACTATATTCGATTGGAGTTACTTCCAGAAAAGTGTGTATGGAATTACAATTCATAATATTAACATGATTATTAGTAAACATATATTAATTCCAAGAAATGGTAAGTGCTTGATTAGGATGGCAAACAACTTATTTTCATGACCTCAATTTCTGTATGTTATATTTGGTACATTCCAAATTAGCTTAACTTTCTTAAATAATTTAAATATTCTACTGCAGACTAGCTATTCGTCATGTATTATAATCCACAAAGCAATTAGAATGATTCCTAAATACAATATTTTCTATGCACTGTTACAAGAATCTTGTGCATACATCTTGTTTTTACACAGTAAGATCAGAAGTATAGTTAACTAAAATGACTATTAATGAACTTGTCACCATTTATTATGAGAAACTCTGAACCTACTTTTTTGAGAAAAGAATTACTATTACTATTACTATTACTATTACTATTACTATTACTATTACACACAACAATGTAAAATCACAGCTGCCAGTTCTTTAGCTGGCGTTGGCCTTCATTCGCATCAAGTTCTTCCCAAGAACCTAGGATGTCGTAATGTATTGGCGTAGTATATGTGTGGATCCAAGCAGTGTGCCTTTTGTAATTGACAGATGGAAATTTTGTCAATGTGCAGATTTTCTAAGTGCCGTCCAAGGTTTTTTGGTATGGCACCCAGTGTGCCAGTAACCACTGGGACCACCACTTCCGGTTTATGCCATAATCTTTCAACATTATTATTATTATTATTATTATTATTATTATTATTATTATTAGATTTGTTAGCTTCTCTTTTGAGTGTTTGTGTGTCTTTAAGTCAGTGTTGACTCCTGGCAACTGCCTGGACAAGTCCCTGCACTTTTCTTGGCAACATTTCAGAAGTGTTTAGCCCTTTCCTTCTTCCTAGGGCTGAGAGAATGACTGGCCCAAGGTTACCCAGTTGGCTTCATGCCTAAGGTGGGACTAGAACTCACGGTCTCCCAGTTTCTAGCCTTAACCGCTACACCAAACTGGCTCTCTAGCTTCTCTACATGGTTCAATTATTTCAATTTTCACAAATTTAATAAATTGAAATAATAATAATAGTTCAATATATATTCATCATGACCCAAACAGCTAAAACAACTTCATGGGTCTCTTAAAAGTACTTATGAAACACCTGCTTTTATGGAAGTCCTGGATATTCTCACTATAGGATCAAGAGTACTGCAAGAGGAAGAATCTGAATATGATTCAGATATGGCCATTCGACCCATTAATGTTCCATGACTTCCAAGTCACCCAACTGTGCTTTATTAACTGGTAAACATGTTGCCAGAAGATAACACTCACACTTCCTTTCTGCTTAGCTTGTCTTTGAATTGAGCTTATTTAGGATGACACTTAATTGATGGGAAGCGACATACAAGTGATCTTTAAGGAATGTTGCCTTTAATTCTAAAGGAAGCACAAACCATTAAGATTAGCAGCCACTGCTGGCCTGATCTTCCATGAATTTGTCTAATTCATTTTTAAAAAGGTTGACCACCACCATTTGGTGGCAATGAATTCCATAGTTTAACCATTTATTGTGTAAAAAAAAGTGCTTTCAGAATCTCCTTGCAATTACTTTCAACATAGGGCTCCAGATTCTGGCATTCAAAAAGTGGGAGAAAATCCACTTTCTGTCCAAATGTTCCATCCTATGCATGGCTTTATATGCTTCTATCATGACTTGTTATATTTAATGAAAGCCAGCTGGGTGACCTTGGGCCAGTCACTCTCTCTCAGCCCAACTCACCTCACAGGGTTGATGTTGTGGGGAAAATAGGAGGAGGAAGGATTATTAGCTATGTTCGCTGCCTTGAGTTATTTATAAAAAAATAATAATAAAGGCGGGATAGAAAATAAAATAAATAAATAAATAAATAAATAAATAAATAAATAAATATTTACCCTGTCTTTAAGCTAAAAAGCCATCTTTTTTTTAAAGTTGTAGTTTTTCTTAGTAAGGGGACAGCTATACCTTCCCCCATCATACAATATCCTTTTACCATACAGTGACCAGAACTGAAAACAGTACAGCATTTAAATTACAGAATTTAAATCAATGTGAAGGAAATAATCAATTGCATCTCTCATTTTTATCCTCTGCCTGAAATATAGAAAGTTACATATCTCAGTTCTTTTGTTACTATGAATCAAAATAAAACATTCAGACAGTAAATGAAACTGCTGTTGATATTTATAATATTTCCTATAACAGTGTGTGTGTGTGTACATACAGTATATATATGCACATTTTTAAGCATTTCAATGAAAAGAGATCATTTTATTAAAAAATCATGAAAGCAAGTGCACTCATTCAACCTTAGAATTGTTTTCAGTACAGCAATATATTTAGATGGGAATATGTCATTAATATAAACAGCTGAATAGAAACTATTAAACTAACACATTTTAAAACTGAGCAAACCTGAGTATTTGATTAAACTTTTTGTATATTCTGTACACTTGAACAGGTAACAGAGAAGCATAATATTTTTGTTGATTTTTAATTTGTTAGAAGTAGTGTCTCTGAAGTGCAAAATTTCCCATTAGTTTGTATTTTGAAATTACAAGGCTGGGGCTGAGGAAAGTTTTTTAATTTTAAATTGCTGGCCCCATTTTTTAGAGACATCTATAATAATAAATTGCACCTCTCTGTATAATTCAGATATAGTTTTTGAGCAAACCATCATGGTCTTTGCTCATAGAAGAAAGCTAGGCTTCCATAGAGAAAAGCTAGTCAAGACTAAGTCTCATTAAAGGCAAAAGTTAACCAACAACATGTTGCTAGTTATCTGGGGGAAAGGAAACCTTTGATGGTTTATTTTTATTTTACTGTGTTTATTAACTGCCCCAATCTGATCAATGGTGCACAGATCGAATGGAATGTTGTTGTGAGTTGCCTAGGATTATCACACGTAAGATCCACAGCCATATAGGTTTTATAAATAAATAAATAAATAAAATAAACCAAGACACAGAGCGATTAAAACAACGCAATGCTTAATTCAAGCAATTCATACTAAGATAGATGCCCCAATCATCCTAGGGTCTAAAGGCCTACTGAAATAGGATAGTTTTGAGGGCTCTCCTAGATGAGAAAAGGAAGGAGCCAGTCATTTTACAGTGCAACATGTTCCACAGTGTGGGGGCGGAGTTTACACTGAGAGAATGGCTTTTATCCTCTCAGCCTGAAATCTTATATACAGTACATATCTGTAAATATCTGTATCTGTAACAGTGTTCCGCGCACGTCATGCAGGCCACATGACCGCAGAAGCGTCTTCGGACAGCGCTGGCTCTTCGGCTAAGAAACGGAGATGAGCACCGCCCCCTAGAGTCGGACACGACTCTGCAGGGGAAAACCTTTACCTTTACTATCTGTAAATAGCTTCTACTGAACTCAGTGCAACTTGCTTTTGAGTAGACAAGTATAAGATTGAAATGTGCAATTGAAGAGCAGGTGGCAGTCGTGGCCAGGAGGGCCATCGCACAACTTCATGTTGTGTGCCAGTTATGCCCTTTCCTGGACGGTGAGGCCCTTCACATGGTCACTCATGCCCTGGTCATCTCCCATATAGACTACTGTAATGCGCTCTACATGGGGCTACCCTTGAAGAGTATCCGGAAGCTACAGCTGGTCCAAAATGCAGCCGCGCGGGCAATTCTTGGTACCCCAAGATCGGCACATGTTGCTTTGCGAGCTGCACTGGGTACCAGTTTGCTTCTGGGTCCAATTCAAGGTGTTGGTTATCACCTTTAAAGTCCTACATGGCATGGGTCCAGGCTACCTGAGGGACCGCCTCATCCTTACATCGACCTGTCCCACCCGATCATGCAGAGAGGGCATGCTGCGGGCCCCGTCTGTAAGAGAATTCCATCTGGCGGGGTCCAGGAAGTGGGCCTTCTCTGCAGCAGCTCCCGCCCTCTGGAATACCCTTCCCCCGGAGACACAGCAGGCCCCATCTCTTGTGGCCTTCGGAAAACAACTGAAGACCTGGTTTTGCCAGCTCGCTTGGGGCGGGAGGGGAAGCAGCCACTCCTGGGGATGGCTGGTGCCCTAAGATGACCTTAGATATACATGAGCAGCATTAAAACTGTCATTGCCATCTGGATTTTATTTTATCTTTTTTACTCTATATTTATATTGGATTAGATATTTATTTATGTTTTACCATATTTTATTGTTTTATTTTTATTGTAAACCACCCAGAGTCCCCCCTTGGGGGGAAGATGGGCATTGGCAAAATTTGATTGATGAATGAATGAATGAATGAATGAATGAATGAATGAATGAATGAATGAAAAGTTGCTTTAACATGAGAGGCTAAGAAGGCTTGGGTATATGTTGGTTTGTACTGGGAGTGAAGTACCTATACTGACAATATGCCCATAAACATTGCAAACAGTTGTCTTCTGCTTTCTCTTCCATATCAGTGGTAACTGGGAACAGGAATGTCACATCTGAGGCTCTACCCTTGATCTTAGCCAAAATGCAGAGAAGCAATTCCTTTGAGTTTCAAAGTGATTTAACAATGAAATCTCTCAGATCTGAAGAAGCTGTTAGGCACAAATATTGACCAAGATGGAATTCTGGGAGTTGCAGTCCTACACTTCAGGAAGGCACCACATTTCATGAAGGCTTTCAGTTCATTGTCATAATCATTCATTAACACACTCTACTAAATCATAAAGTAATTGAAGGCTCATATCTGCTTGCTGCAGCATGACCAATCTTTTTTGAAGAACATATTCTCATGATGTCACCTCAGTCTCATCTCCAGCCCATAGCTGAAGCAGCCTAGAACCATCTTCAGTTGTCTCAGTTTGGAAGTGGTGTTAATTAAGCTTAGCACGCTCTGCAATTTCATCCATTTTAGTTTTTAAAAAACATGGTTTATCACTTATGTTTATGAATCCTAGCAGACCTGGTTTATTCAATAAACCATGGTTAAAATATACCATAGGATTCTCTCAAAGCTGAAGAACAAGGGAACCATGTAATACTATACTGTTTCAATGGCCAAATTAAAGAAAATAATTATCATTCCTTTCACATCAACTAGAGTTCTCATATAATGACACACAAAATTATGGCTTTGCCTTTACATAGCAAATCAGTGAGAATGTTTTGATAATTTTCTCTGTAAAACATGAAATAGGGAATAGCCTTAAACAACAGGATATGACTTCTGATTTTTATTGAGTGGGAAGTTAATATTATCTGGGGTTTATATGATTAAAAAATGTTCAATTTCTAGGGTGATTTGCCTTAAAGATCGTATAATCTAAATGAATACCTTAAAGAGAAATCAGTTACTCTTCAACTATTCAAGATCTATCATCTCTGTGGTGTGAAGCCTCATTTTCATGTTAGAACAGATGGGTAAAATTGTCATTAACACAAACTGACAACTCTAAAACTGAAATATAGATTCAGAGAAGGATCTAATGAATTAAATCAATATTATTGCAATGAAAGCCAAAGAAATTAAAAGTGATTAGTAAAGTTACCCCATATTTTAACCTCAGTATATTTTAGTCACAACAGTTTTACATTCCTGGCCCTTTTCAATTTCATTGTTAATCTCTAAATCTGCAGTACATTTTTATTTTAATATAACAACTATTCATGGGAAGACAAATGAATTCTGGACTATGTTCAAATTCACTAATCTGAAAGTCCAAAGTTTTAGAAATTGAGTATGGAGAAAGCAGTAGGGAAAACCATGATGAGTTCCTTTTAAAGCCTAGTTGTCCATTATGACTTACACTAACAGTAAATCTCATCCAGATCCATCTGAGTTATTTCTAAATTTGACAGAGTGTAACTGGATCTTCATGACTTCCCTAGAATTAATATTTTAAAAGTCTCACCAATGTATGGTTGATCTCTGATAGGATAGAAGTATATGCAAATATTAAAAGGGTTACCAGCTAAAGTACAACTTTTTCCTCTTCAGTAACCTCTAGTAAGTTCACATGTAAATCACTGTTGAAGACAAGATATGTAGATGTATGAAACAGTCTATGATTGATGGTGGGTGTGGGATGCTTCCAGATAAGCAGGGATTCCTAACTTCGAAAATTCTCCACCCACTACAACCCATGTGGTATATTGTTTAATGTGTGGACCTCAGGCTAGGGAAACCTAGGTTCAGGTCCACCCTCAGCCATGGAACCTCACTAGGTGACTATTCTCTCATCTAAAGCTACTTCACAGGCTTGGTGTGGAGAAAGGAATACTATGCACGCTGCTTTAAGATCCTGGTGGAGAGATGGGATATAAACCTAATAAATAAATAATGCACGTTGAATGCAACATCTAAATGTGTGTAAGTTACAAAATATATTAAGTAAGAAACCTTTTTTCTATCTACAGGTTTCCCTGGTGTTATTCTCTGTTAATAACATAACATAATTTTCTGTTATGTCAATTTCTTCAATGCAACTTTTACATTATACATTTCCACAATGCAACCATGTTTAATGGAACTATTCCTTCTTATTCACAACTTTCAGAAACCAAAGGAGTGTTTTAGATGAATCTTTCATAACAAACAGGGGTGTGATGGATAGTGTGGGTTTTGACCACAGAAAAAGAGTATAATAGATGTCATTTAGTGCAACTGTATATATTATGTTTACTCAGTAGTAAGTCACACTTCCCAGCAACCAGCAACAGAGGCAAGCTGCTTATGATTCAGCGGGTGATACAATAACCATTGACCCTCCATAAAGTTGCCCAAATCTCCACCACCACCACCCTTCGTATATTCCTACAGACATCTAGAAATACTCCAGATCTTTTTCATTGGCAGTCATGAGGTTCAGTAGCTGCTCCCATGACTTCCTTATTTTTTTTCCTGCTCAGTTGGGCTCTTTAATTCTCAGTGAAACCTTCTCCTTAGAGGTAGTAAATGCTGTCACTACTTCCTCTTATCCTGGAAAAACAGTGCTCACTTGAAAAAGAAACATTATATGCCCAGACTCGTGCTGGGTAGCTGAATGGTCTTTCCATTCCCATTTATATTGATCTCTGCCACTGCCACAATCTGGTTTCGTAGGTAACCTGGTTTTTGGCAGCACATCATGCATGTATTTTTTTCCAAGTAAAACAACACATACATGCTTTATATTCATGGTCTTTCTCGTAATCCCTCAGATGAACTCAATAAGCAAAATTAAAGCTCAATTTCTTTAAGATGACACCAGTCATTATTATTGATTTCATGGGCTTGTTTATTCATATGTTTAATTGGTTATGTTAATAACATTTTAATCCACATCTGTGTTGTAGGGGGGTGATAAAGAAACATTTTTTTGTGTGGCTGCAGTGACATTTTTCAGCCATTATTAGTCATCATCAGCCAACCAGGTCACCCATTCATTCTTTTGAAATGTTCACTGCCCTCTCCTGCAAACCGACAAACTGGTTTTTGTTTAGATGTAAAATAAATGAGACTCCTTAGTGTGAAAAAGAAATGTTAGCTTCAGAGTAACTATTTTTGCTGCTAATATCATAGGGAGATCCATCAGTGGGCCACGTTCAATAACAAGAGATGCTGCTAGAGAAGAAGTACAGCAGTAACCTTCCCATCCAGTTACAGTATCTGCATATTTTAATAGACTTTTCCATAAATATGATCAACGAAAAACCATGGGTAAGACATATAGTACCTATTTCTTAAATTCTTTGCTGTTTCCCTTGTGGTTAACAGCGTGTGAGAAATTAAGGTGGTATTTTTGGACCAAGTGATCATGAGCTTATTGAAACACATACATATTCCATAAATCATGAACCTTACAAAACACTGGCTTATTAATGTAAAACAACAACCACAAACCTTGTAAGACTGAAATTAGAATGAGCCCCTTTTCGTAAATCGTTTTAGCAAAGAGCTAGAAAAAATCATTTTCCAAGTTCAGCATTACCAAGAAGCTTTTTCTGTTCCTGTCATGCCCAGAGAGAGTCAGGATCAACTCTCATGGGGAGCTGTCCCTGTCACTAGATTTAAAGAATTGCACTTCCCAGCTCAGAGTCCTGACTTAATGGATCAGGCATTAAACTAAAGGATCTTTCTAAACTCAATAGATCAGGCAAGAGGTTCCACAAATAAGAGGTTCCCTATTTGGTTCTGTAGTTTAGAAAGACAGTGCCTGGTTCTACATACTCAACTCCAACTTATTACAAAAAAGCTTAAGCTACCAAGAACCTAATTTAAGCTGTATCCACACACAGGTTTCCATATTGCTGCACTGAAAGTGTTCATGCTTGTTTAATAATCTCTGTGTAGTTAAATGATGCAATCTGATAAAGACCAATAACAGTATTTAGAAGGGGGGAGGGGGCAACGTCCTCCCAAATACTGCTGGCCAATGGCTGTGCTGACAAGTCTCCTGAAAGTTATACTTGAACAACACCTAGCAACATCCAAAACAGCATAGTTTCTCCATCTCTGACTGAAAAAGTCTGTAATTCAGGAACTTATTGTAGGAGTCCTGGGTAGATAATAGCTTCATTCCCTTTTTTTTTTAAAAAAAAAATCCTTCTTCTTCTTGACTATTCCCAGGGGTCTGGAATTATCAAGTTGTTTTTTTGATGTCCATTCAGAATCATTGAAGAAGCAGAACCAAGCTGGTGATTTTAGTCTTCTTATAATCAATCCCAACAAAAGTCTGTCTCCATTATAAGCCACTTTGACTTGTTTGAAATGCCCATATATTGGAAACATTGCTTCAATGTTTTAATATCACTGATCCTTCAGTCTATCTGCTATGAAAGTGAAGCTTCTATTTGAGCAGGTAAAAAATAACCAGCTAAAAGTTACATCTATGACACTGTTTATATTTACAATTATCGCTGTAAATATCTTCACCTTTCTTCTCTCCTTTCTGCAATAAAATTCTTCATGAATTGACATTTTACTTGATTAGTTTAATAGGATATTTCTTTGGAATTTCTCACTAAAATTTTCCCCATATTCTAACTTCTAATGTTTTGGGGACATTTCATAAGGTTTGGATAAAATTAACATCCTCAAAGTTTTAGATTAGGTAAAACTAAAAAAATATTCCAGTATGTATATAACATATTAGATATTGCTAGAACTAGATTTATGTGGGGAAATGTTCCTTTTACTAATAATTAAAAATTCCAACACTTTCAGGTCTAAACACCTGGAAATTGCCAAGGTTAAGAAATACTGCTCATTGGAAGGACAGATGCTGAAGCTGAAGCTCAAATACTTTGGCCACCTAATGCAAAGAGAGGACTCACTGGAAAAGACCCTGATGCTGGGAAAGACTGAGGGCAAAAGGAGAAGGGGACGGCAGAGGATGAGATGGTTAGATAGCATCACCGATGTAATGAACATGAATTTGAGTAAACTCCGAGAGACAGTGGAGGACAGGAAGGCCTGGCGTGCTATGGTCCATGAGGTCACGAAGAGTCAGACACGACTAAACGACTGAACAACAACAAAGAAATACTGGCTAAAGCATTCAGGCTAAAATCAGTCCACAGTGGTGAACACTTACAAAATACTGGGGTACCATTTGGGCCTCCAGCAAAGGAGATTGTTACCTTGTCGTGGTGCTGGAGCTTGAGCACTTCAATGAAACCATGAGCTAAACCGTGAAGGGACACCCAAGACGGGAAGGTCATGGCAGAGAGGTCAGACTAAATACGATCCCTGGGGAAGGTAATGGCAACCCACCCCAGTATTCTTGCCGTGAAAACTAAATGGATCAGTACAACCAGAGATATGTCGGTTATTGCAAAATTTAGAATCAGACTAAAGAGAATAGGGAAGACCCACAGATCAGTTAGATATGAGCTCACTAATATTCCTAAGGAATATGCAGTGGAGGTGAAGAATAGATTTAAGGGACTAGATTTAGTAGATAGGGTCCCGGAAGAACTATGGACAGAAGTTCGCAACATTGTTCAGGAGGCGGCAACAAAAAACGTCCCAAAGAAAAAGAAAACCAAGAAGGCAAGATGGCTGTCTGCTGAGACACTGGAAGTAGCCCAAGAAAGAAGGAAAGCAAAAGGCAACAGTGATAGGGGGAGATATGCCCAATTAAATGCAAAATTCCAGAGGTTAGCCAGAAGAGATAAGGAATTATTTTTAAACAAGCAATGTGCGGAAGTGGAAGAAGACAATAGAATAGGAAGGACAAGAGACCTCTTCCAGAAAATTAGAAACATCGGAGGTAAATTCCAGGCAAAAATGGGTATGATCAAAAACAAAGATGGTAAGGACCTAACAGAAGCAGAAGAGATCAAGAAAAGGTGGCAAGAATATACAGAAGATCTGTATAGGAAGGATAATAATATTGGAGATAGCTTTGACGGTGTGGTCAGTGAGTTAGAGCCAGACATCCTGAAGAGTGAGGTTGAATGGGCCTTAAGAAGCATTGCTAATAACAAGGCAGCAGGAGACGACGGTATCCCAGCTGAACTGTTTAAAATCTTGCAAGATGATGCTGTCAAGGTGATGCATGCCATATGCCAACAAATTTGGAAAACACAAGAATGGCCATCAGATTGGAAAAAATCAACTTATATCCCCATACCAAAAAAGGGAAGCACTAAAGAATGTTCAAACTATCGAACAGTGGCACTTATTTCACATGCCAGTAAGGTAATGCTCAAGATCTTGCAAGGTAGACTCCAGCAATTCATGGAGCGAGAATTGCCAGATGTACAAGCTGGGTTTAGAAAAGGCAGAGGAACTAGAGACCAAATTGCCAATATCCGCTGGATAATGGAGAAAGCCAGGGAGTTTCAGAAAAACATCTATTTTTGTTTTATTGACTATTCTGAAGCCTTTGACTGTGTGGATCATAACAAATTGTGGCAAGTTCTTGGTGGTATGGGGATACCAAGTCATCTTGTCTGCCTCCTGAGGAATCTGTATAACGACCAAGTAGCAACGGTAAGAACAGAGCACGGAACAACGGACTGGTTTAAGATTGGGAAAGGAGTACGGCAGGGCTGTATACTCTCACCCTACCTATTCAACCTGTACGCAGAACACATCATGCGACGTGCTGGGCTTGAGGAATCCAAGGCTGGAGTTAAAATTGCTGGAAGAAACATTAACAATCTTAGATATGCAGATGATACCACTTTGATGGCTGAAAGCAAGGAGGAGCTGAGGAACCTTATGACGAAGGTGAAAGAAGAAAGTGCAATAGCTGGGTTGCAGTTAAACCTCAAAAAAAACCAAGATTATGGCAACCAGCTTGATTGATAACTGGCAAATAGAGGGAGAAAAAGTGGAGGCAGTGACAGACTTTGTATTTCTAGGCGCAAAGATTACTGCAGATGCTGACTGCAGCCAGGAAATCAGAAGACGTCTACTTCTTGGGAGGAGAGCAATGGCAAATCTTGATAAAATAGTTAAGAGCAGAGACATCACATTGACAACAAAGGTCCGCATAGTTAAAGCAATCGTATTCCCTGTAGTAACCTATGGCTGTGAGAGCTGGACCATAAGGAAGGCTGAGCGAAGGAAGATAGATGCTTTTGAACTGTGGTGTTGGAGGAAAATTCTGAGAGTGCCTTGGACTGCAAGAAGATCAAACCAGTCCATACTCCAGGAAATAAAGCCAGACTGCTCACTTGAGGGAATGATACTAAAGGCAAAACTGAAGTACTTTGGCCACATAATGAGAAGACAGGATACCCTGGAGAAGAAGCTGATGCTAGGGAAAGTGGAAGGCAAAAGGAAGAGGGGCCGACCAAGGGCAAGATGGATGGATGATATTCTGGAGGTGACAGACTCAACCATGGGGGAGCTGGGGATGGTGACGGCCGACAGGAAGCTCTGGCGTGGGCTGGTCCATGAAGTCACGAAGAGTCGGAAGCAACTGAACGAATAAACAACAAACCATTTGGGCATCTTTCCCATCCACATTTGTCACTCCCTGCAACTACGTGAAAAATGCAGCCAACAGGTTTTCCCATTGCATTCTCCTCTGGTCCTACCAGCCATCAATCCCTTCTGCCTTTTGAAACGAATTTGTCTTATAGGTAGGAAGGGTGACAAGCAAATGACAAGCCCAGGAGAAGTATGAAACAGAAAATCTTCCCTTCTAGTTTGGAAAATATTTTGGCTGTAATTCCATTTCTGAAGGCTAGCGATTTTTAAGGCCTCAAAAATAGAAATCAAGGCTCTTAGAATGCTAAACACTTCATTAGGAACATTCATGTATTGAAAAAAAGTGCTCTCTGGTCAGTAAAAATCTATACCACAAAATATGTTTTAATCTTTAAGATGCAATATAACTGTTGTCATTATTCTGTAGTTTGTTATGCACACTGTACGTGCATTTGGTGTTAAGACCAAAAGATGTAGCCACAACTACTGTATAATATTAATGAAACAGCAAACAAAAATATATGTAGGAGTACACTCAGTACTCCATAATTTCTTTCTTCCCCTATTACATAGTTGCACTTAGTTGCCTTCTTTGGATCTATGCACTTCCCCAAACATCTGGAAAACAACTGGGGCAATGGGACTTTACTTTTACAATAATAGGGATGGATGGATGGATGGATGGATGGATGGATGGATGGATGGATGGATGGATGGATGTTTTTAAAAAATTTAAAGCTCCAGTCTTCCTAGCAGGCAATAACTATTCACGTGATTTTTTCTAGGGATCATTGCCAGTTATATTACAAATAATAAAGTTGCTTTGGCAGGACACAGTGACACTATTTGGGTGTGTGATTTTGCAAGCCAAATAAGCCAAATAAAAAATGTCCATCCCAACTCAAGTAAATACATGCAGTATGGAAATGCAAAAGGACACCAGACTGACTTCAACCTTGATTAGCAATCATACCTATTTGTAATAGTTGTGGAGGACACCAGTTTCATCCCTTATTCCTCATTAATCTTATTTTAGAGGATCACCAATCTGGCATTGCATCCAGAGTTGAAATCAGTTTTGATCTTGAAATAATCCACCATCTCTTCTTGGTCATACAGAGTGGTGTTACGAGCCAATATGAAAAATCCTAACAAGGCAACTAAAAAAAATGGCATGGTCTTGCAGGCACATTTTGTCTTTAGGAAATGGAAACACGAGACTGCTGGATGATTCACATTGAGTTCCAATTGACATAGTCCAACGGGAGCAACTTGCTCCATTTCTACAACAAGTCCCAGCTTATAACACCCCTGACAGGTTCACATAAAAAGGGAAAAGAGCAGGAGAAAAGTTAAGAAGAATGGCTTTGGCAGTTAGGGCTTTGCCTAATATTCTACTTTACTTGCCAGAATATTGGTATAGCCATAAAAAAGTGTCCTGATTCAAACAAATGGAAAATCAGCCCTGTGTTTCAGCTGCAGGGTGTAGGTGGTGCTACCCGTGGATGAAGAGAAGTAATGAAGAATGCAGCAGCAACTATACACCTTTCCTGCAAGACTCATAATTAATGGATATTGCAAATTAATTCCATGGATCAGGCATAAAGCCTTGTGTCTCAGTTGTTGTTCTCCTTCTTGGTGGTCTTTTTTGCCTGCTTTGCTCCTCATATTTATTTGTGCTGCTCATAGCATATCTATGCAACCATAGAAAAGCTGATGGCCATTTCTGGGATGCTTTCTCACACCCTCTTCTAGCCTACAGCCTTGGGATTCTCTTGTAATTCCCAACCTGGCCCATCTTGCCTAGATTCCAAGCCAAGGTAAGTTTGGACCAGTCCTGCCACTTGTTGGGACCCGTATTCAGGCAATAATCAAATCAAGCAATTTTTCCCTTTATAAATTACAAACATATTTTACATCCTCACTTTTCCTTCAAGTAAAAAAGTTTGTCCATCCTACAGGCATCTCTAACTCCAGCAACAGTGATCTTTTTGTTTTAGGGTTTTGAGGGTTGTGTTGTTGTTGTTGTTGTTTTGCCTTCATTCAATTTACCAAGTATTCTGCTCTCAAAATTACTCATCTTGCTCATTGCTGACTGTATATTCCAAACATTCTTCCACTCCAGGGTCCCACAGCAATTTTTTGCCTTTCCTTTCAAAAGTAAGTAAGTAAGTAAGTAAGTAAGTAAGTAAGTAAGTAAGTTATTTATTTATTTTCTACCTCGCCTTTATTATTTTTTATAAATAACTCAAGGCGGCGAACATACCTAATACTCCTTCCTCCTCCTATTTTCCCCACAACAGCAACCCTGTGAGGTGAGTTGGGCTGAGAGACAGGGACTGGCCCAAAGTCACCTAGCCAGCTTTCATGCCTAAGGTGGGCAGATTCCTTCCTGTGATTTTCACTCACTGATATCAATTACCTTCAGGTATATGACTTTCCTCATGAGCTCTCTTGTGTGGATATGCCACAAAAACAGAAATTTTAATCAAGCTCCACATAAGGAAAATGGTTTTGTGGCTCCTAATTGGCTTCCAATAAAGATCATTCTGTGTCTATGTATGTATGTATAAAGAGATAGGCAATATGTATAGAAATGTGTAGTCTGAATAGGAGAGGGAGGGAGGGAGGAAGGAAGTTGTACATGTGTAATGTATGTGTGTGTCCTTGTTTGAGGTAAAGGATGTGCTCTTGAGGTATGGTATAGGCATAATTGAAGTCTTCTGCTGGTCTAGAACTTTTAACAAGAGTTTGAATTCATGACAAACAGTCCCCGAATGTTTTCACTTGCTAAAAGTTTTATTCTGGAAGCTTAGAAGAAAGTATTAATTTTGCAGATTATTTTCCCTACCATACCAACATTCGCAGGAGGGAGCCAAGGCATAAGACAGAGCTCTAGAAGGCCACCTCTTGTTTTTGAAATTATGCTGGGAAGGCATAACTTCAGAATATGTAGGGGCGTGGAGAAGACAATTCTTCATAGAATTCTTTCTGGCCAAGTGTCATGTAATTTACTACACTACAAAGGAAAAACTAAAGTTAATTTCAACATAACTGTGGCTGTTCCATAATTTAATAGAAGCATGCTGTAGTGCTGAAATCTCTGATTCCCAAAATGCCAACAACAGTTGCTTTTTGAAATTTCCCATTTTATTTTCCAAATGCAAATTAAAAATATTATATGGTTTACTAGTTACATGTTCTTTGCCTTTAAAAATCAATTAAAAAAAAAGACCATTCTCCATGGCATAATAAGGCTATTATGCAACTATCACTGTGCTGGGAAGGGGGTGGCTACAGGCACTCCATTTCACCTCATCATTTCTTTTAGCTTAAATATTATGCCACATACTGATTAATACCAGACCAATAAAATCATCTTAGCAATCTGGTTAGAGTCTTTTGTCTACCCAGATGGCCTGCAACGTTAATGTGTGACAATTTCAACAATGAACTAGGACTGTTTTATGAAACCAACATTTGTTCCACTCCTTTTGCGTTTTAGGCTCCAAATTTTGACACAGATGGTATAAATTACTAAAAAAAAAAGTGTTCATTTAGAAAGCTTAAATATGCGGTTTTACTTCAACCATCAGAATCTTTTACATTTGCAATTCAGTCATTTGCTAATAATTCCTAATAATTATGGTCTGTAAAATATTTCCCCAGTCCTGTAGCATTTTAAAAAATCCAGCAGTTCTCTAAGTTGATATACTGTATTAATACTTAAAAAAAACACCAAACAAAGAGGCTCATTTTATACCTAAAACAATCCTACACCCAATACTCCGAATCTTAAATAAATAAATATATTATATATTATATATTATATATTTTATATTATATATTATATATTATATATTATATATTATATATTATATATTATATATTATATATTATATATTATATATTATATATTATATATTATATATTATATATTATATGTGTGTGTGTATATATATATATATATATATATATATATATATATCTCAATGAAAAAGAGAGAGAAAGATTTCTCCTTTGGAAGGCAAAACAATATAAAAATAAAATAAATAATGAATAATAATCTTCTAGCCATGTATTTATTTGTAACCTATCTATTGCTTGATCTTTAGAAAAGATAATGAATATTGGACCAGAAACAGATGTTGCATGCAAATGCACAAAAGAAAAGAAAAGCCTATCAGCCACATTTCCTCTTTAGAAGAATGACGTTTAGAGTCCACAAGTTCATTCTAGAAATGAATGAACTACCTTTCCTTTTCTAAATCCCTCCCTCCAGAAACAAATTCATTGGGGGGAAAGGGAGTAAAATGTTTTTATATGCATTTTCAGGTAATGGCTGTTGTGGGTCTTCCGGGCTGTGTGGCCGTGTTCTGGAAGTTGTGGTTCCTAACGTTTCGCCAGCATCTGTGGCCAGCATCTTCAGAGGGCAGGAGCACAGATAGAAGCAAAATCTCTTCTAAAATTCAGAGATTTTGCTTCTATCTGTGCTCCTGCCCTCTGAAGATGCTGGCCACAGATGCTGGCGAAACGTTAGGAACCACAACTTCCAGAACACGGCCACACAGCCCGGAAGACCCACAACAGCCATCGAACTCCGGCCGTGAAAGCCTTCGACAATACATTTTCAGGTAACATTGGTTGACCATGCCATGAGTAAAAGAGAAGGGGGGGGGAATGGGCAAAAAGAAAGTGCCTACACTCAAGGTTATTTTCACCGTGCATATGTGTGTCTCAGTGTTACACCATCTTTAGGTCTCCTGCACAGTAGCTATATTAATGCTTGGTGTTTATACCAAGAGATCACATTCATAATGAGAGTGAGCATTCCAGTCAATTTAGATTTTATATTTGCACTATAAAGCAACAGATGCTTAAAGCTGTGTCAGATGACCTGTGGGCAGCATCACCTTGCCCATAAGTTGCTGATGCTGAAATAATTTTGTATAAACCAAACCTTTCTGTCCTAGATAAATCCTTGCTAAAATACAGTTTATTTGGATATACAGTAAGCTTTCAAAACAGTCTTGTTCTGCTAGATCTGCCAAAAGAGAAATGCATTTCAGATTTGCCTTCTCCTAGAATCAATCACTCTGTACAATTAAGCTGGAGTTGCACCATTTTTGCTGTTATGAGCTAAAATATATTGATATCTGTCTCTTATACAATGACACAAATTAAGTTGAGGGGCCATATGCCTAAATGTCACCAATGGGAAAATATCAATTACTCTTTTTGAAAGCCACCTTAGTTTTTGAAAACTACCTTGTTTTCATACCCCATAAGGCACTGTTTCAAATGCATTGGGAGCATATATTAATCAATGTTTTGCATGGTGCAATCAATAACACCCTTATGTTTAAGTTTTAGCTCTCTTTTACAATAAATATTGATATATTACAAACTATGCAAAAATTTTCATTGGACTTTTGTTTGCAGTATGCACTGTATTCATTCGGCAAATAAGTGAACTAAATATTGTTTGTTGCAAAACAGATGTCAAATAAAATTATGCCATATGTGCTATTAAACACTTTCCTTACTTTTTTTTAACAGTGAAAAGCAAGATGCAGTTTCAAAACTGAATGTATTTGGCTTTCCAAGGATTTGAAGCATGAAAGCACCATTTCTGAATATTTTTAAAACCTGCTGTGCATCATGTAATCCAGTTTTGCATGTTAAATCTGTTTTTAAGGTTATCTTCAAAGTACAGTCAATGAAAAGTCCCAACAATCTTCACAAAAGAAACAGAGCAATCATTTTTGAATGTAAGCTGCTTGGACTAGTATCTGTGAATGAGAAATGATGTACAGTACCTCTGTTTATTTGTGGTTACTAAATGATAGTCTGTAATACAAATTGTATATAATGGTATACGTATACACAAAAGAATTCTTGATGTTCCTTTCTTTCCTCAAAAGATTCATGTAAAAGCAAGTAACATGGCCACATTTTCTAACATAGTAAATACTTCAGTTGTGTTTCTTGACCCACAGATATAGCTGCAGAGTGTAGCAAAAAAGATGGCAGCCGCGATGGGTGTAACCAAAGCTCTACCTCTTTTTTATGTGGGTCACATGTCCAACCCACATAAAATATAAGCAGAGCTTCCATCACACCACCATGGATGCCATCTTGACTTTTTTGACCATACCCTGTGGACACCACAGCTCACAAGGCACCCACAGTTGTGTGGTCCAACTTGAAAATCTCCACAAGAAGCGAAATAGTGCAAGCTGCATCCGAAAGCTCTAAAACAACAAACACAGTTCATTATACAAAATAAGGTGCTAAAAATTGCACAGTAGAACCAAAGAGATTGTGATAAAAGTTCTGACATGAAGGCACAAAAAAAGCAACCATAAAAAGGCACACTGGGACCAGGGCAAAAAGCAGAACAAATCAAAAGAAAGGATACTGGAAAAGTCTATCATTTCAAATAGTGAAGCAGTCATTAAGCAAATCTGACCCAATTTTACAACCTTTTTTGCAGTGGTCGTTAAGCGAACCACCGTGGGTGTTAAGTGAACCACGTGGTCGTTAAGCAAATCACACAGTTCCCCATTGATTTTGCTTGCCAGAAGCTGGCCAGGAAGGTTGAAAATGGTGATCATGTGACCACAGGACGCTGTGACGGTCATAAATGTGAACTGGTTGCCAAGCGCCCAAATTGTGATCATGTGACCATGGGGACGCTACAACGGTTGTAAGTGTGAGGACCAATCGCAAGTTATTTTTTTCAGCACCTTTGTAAATCCGAACCATCACTAAACGAATGGTTGTTAAGCAAGGACCACCTGTAATATCTGCAGTTTAATCACACAGTTGCCAACTCTTCTCCTCAGTTATGATGATCCTCTAAGAAGTACCCAGGCAAGTGGCATTTGTAAAACACTGCTCATGGTTTCCTTCTCTATTGTCTGGGAAAGATGAGTTTTTGTGAAAACCCAAAGCTCCTGGCGATACAGATGAGTTTCATTACCAGAACTCCATAGGTACAGCCAGTTTCATATGTACATCTTGTTGCTTCCTGATTTTCTCTGACAAGGAGAGGCAATGACCTATGTGACTGACATGTGCAACCTCACAGAGGTAGATTCTCAAGTTTGAGTTTGATTCCTGAAGACTTCATGGAAATATCTGCCATATTCTGGGCAGCAAGATGTGAGTGGCTTGCCATCGCCTTCTTCCAAAATGTCTAATCAAATTCCCAACCTACCCTCCAGCCCTGGTAATCTCTCAAGGTCACCCCTCCAAGAAAGCACCAGACTTGATCCAGCTTAGCTTCTAAAGCTAAATAAAATGTCTCCATCTCCTGACTAAATCTCCCCTGCAAAACCATCCCTTAGCTTCCAGTGCTATTGATAGGACTAACATTTAAAATTCTAGACTTCTCTGGAATTCTTTATTCTCTCTCCTGTTTCTAATTATTTGTTAAAACAGGTAAAATACTAGCTATATTGTCGACATCTTTCAATATTTTTTCCATTCTTAACATACAGTGAGGTCAATCATTGTGTTTACAAAAGATAGGAAATGGGAAAGGCTCTAGCAGAAGAGAACAAAGGAGATGATTACAAAAGTCAGACCTCAAAATGTTAATCAGATTCAAAAACATAAAACATGACAACTTAATGGTGTTTGATTAAAATGGGGAGGGGGATTAAAAGTTCTAGGCATCTGACATTGAATCCTAATACTTTTTTTTAATTATAAAAAATAAAATGCTTGGAATTTTATCCAGAAAAAAAATTAGACTTGGTAATTTATTTTTCTTGTGTATACAGTACAATTTACTGATGAAAAAATGTGCTAAACTTATTGATTCATGACCATAATTGTTTAATTATTTATCATTGCAGAAATATATTAGCATTTATAATAATGCAGATGTGCACAAAGGCTAAAGAAGGCATATACAGCTTTTGTTTTCTGTTTGCTGTGCTGAAATTGGGTTGAGCTGGGCGGCGCATGCCCGTTGCCTTATTTTAAGTGTTGCAGTTTTGCAGCTTTCTGCTTTATTGGACTTGAAGCAGATATGCCAATAAGCTGTCATCACAAAAATGCTCTCCTATCGAATTAAAAAAAGAAAATCTATAACCAAAGCCAGCACTATCTCCAAAGAAATCTTTCCTGCGATTGATTTCTTTGTTATGATGGGCATTAAATTCTCCCTGCATCACTTGTACAGCTGTTGGCTTCCTCATGCCACCCACAGCAAAGAAAGGCATTGGGTAATAATTGCATCACCACAAATAATTACACTTAGTTGCAGAACACTGCAGCCTCATGTTTCTTGAAGTCATACGTGAAAACTTGAAAGGAAAAGCAGAGGCTCATCTCAGTATCAAATCTACTTTCATAAGCTGTGGCCAAGTCAGGCAAAACCTCCTCCCTGGTCCATGTCTACATGATTGGGGACTAAGAAATATCCCTTTCTCAAACGCTGCTACAATAGCTTTGCAACGGGCTTCGGAACACCACCTATTGCTTTCCAACTTTCTCGTCTCAACTAGATTTTATGGTTTGGCCCTCCTCCTTTGCAAACAATGCACGCAACAGTATCTCTGGGCAGCACCTTTTCATTATTAGAGTCTGTAGCAAAATTAGCTATAACCCTGCATTAGCAGATCACAGCAGAATTGCGAAAAAGGCAAAGTACAGGAAAACTTTATTTTCTTTCTATGCTTCATTGACTTATTCCACATTTTATGCTCAAGGTCGTGCAGATCCCATTCTCCCCACCCCATGACTAGGAGATCCATTTGTTTCATATATGTGCATAGGTAGGCTTACAGACACATACTGTATTTCTCATAGGAACCGTTCATGCAGATTCTTTAAAAAACAGAAGCATGAACGATCCTTTCACATGAATGGACTCTAGATGGGAAAGACTAAGATTAAGATGGCAAATGTATTAACATTAGTCACATGTATATCATTTCCCAGAAACTTCTAGTCAATGCACATGGATTTTCAAAACACTTGGCTATCTGTAGAGCAACCAAAGATAGAATCTTATATGAACCAGCGGTGAAAGTTCACGTCTGACATTTTCCAACAGACTCAAAAATGGCAGCACCAGATGCTTGTGCTGATCACACAAGCTCCACTTTAGGAATTCTGACTGTACTTCAATTATTAAGGATTAAACAGAGCAGTATCTTAGCCCAATTTTTGCTAGGCTGTATGATTTCTAATTGCAGGTGGTAAGCAAATGTATGTGCATTTTTGTTCCTTTCCAATATATAAAAATAATTTCCCTGCATACACAAAAATATATAATCATAAAAACACTATCCTAGAACTCTTTCTTCTAATAATAATATCTTTTTCATACATGACATGTATGAAGGAAGCACAGATATGTTCCAAAATGGAACAGATTCTTTCTTTCTCTACTAAAATATCTAATGTATGACCTTTGGATTCTTCAATTCAAGTTTTGCAACATGTTACATTCTGCAGCTAATGTGCACATTCTGAATCTACCTGGTTTTTTAGAGCACAAAGCATTATGGAAAGACATCCATGAGTCAGGAAGCCAACCTTGGAAACAGGCCATTTTCCGTGGGCTTATCACCATTCTCAGAACTGACTAATATGAGTGTCACAGCACTTCATAATGGAGAATACAGTTGAGCCATCTGGATTGTTTTGCTAAATTATTCCCCAAATCAGGCAAAGAGGCATGAAAGCTTCACTTATTGATGGGATGCTATAATCAGGGAAGATCTGTTAAGAAGATGGTGTGCAGTATACAGATGAATTCCACATTAGTAATATTGTCTTACAGTTGCAGATAGAAACAACTCATGGATTGGAAAATCTGTGACAAAGTTTAAACGATTACTGTTTTTCCCAGCAAACTACACACCAGACGCAAGTCTTCTGCATAATTTTTCAAGCATGCACAGCCCTTGTAAGTGTTAAATGTATATCCTGCCTTTTCCTAGAAACTCAAAGAAATGCACAGGATGACCTCGCCTCATTTTATACCCACAACTCCATGAAATAGGTTGGGCTGATTGACAGCAATCAGATGGAAATCACCCAGTCAACTATCAAGTGGTACTTGAGTCTCCGTCTTCCCAACTCTAAGCCTAATCCAACATTTTAACTGATATACTAATTTCCTAAAATATTCATATTCTGTATAGATTATGGATCAAATGTATAGATTCATGGAAGGATTTGATGAAAAGCAGTGAAAGTGAAGACCAAATTCCAGCAAGGCTTTAAAACAAGATATGACCAAGAAAAGAAATTCAGGACAGTGATGGATGGGTCACAGCAGGGTAGAAATGTGGTAATAATAGTGCTCCAATTATCTCCCGAACTACTCACCAAGAAAGGTAGCTACTAAACCAATTTTAGACCAAATTAAATTCAAAAATAGAACTATAGTGTAGGGTTGGACAATCTTGTGAGCTTAGTTTTATTATTAATCTTTTCCTTCGTTGTTTTGCTGTTTGCTATCCAGAACTCTTCATGTTTGGGTTATAAACACTGGTCAGTAAATAAATCAATAAATAAATATAATGAAAAATATAATCTGAGCTACACTCATTTTTTTTTATTTATTTTATTAAATTTATTTTACCGCCCGTACACATGCAACCTGTAGGAGGGGAAAAAGGTAAATAGCAATGTTACGAATATTATGCTAAAACAGGGCTTTCCAAACTTTTCCCGCAGTGACACACCAACCGCCGTTGGTGTGTCGCGTGGGAAAACCCGGAAGTGCCACCATTGCGGCAGCGCGCAAAAACCCAGAAGCGCTGCTGCCGCTTTCAGTTTTTGCCACCGCCATTGGTGTGTTGCCACGGGAAAACCTGGAAGCGCCGCCATTGCGGCAGCGCGCAAAAACCCAGAAGTGCTGCTGCCGCTTTTGGTTTTTATGCACCGCCGTGGATGCGGCGCTTTCGGATTTTCGCGTGCTGCCGTTGGTGTGTCGCCGCGGGAAAACCTGGAAGCGCTGATGGCGTGCCATCAGCGCTTCCGGGTTTTGACGCAACACATCTGGGCCCCGCAGGCGACACACTTTTGTGTCGCGACACACAGTTTGGAAAGCTCTGTGCTAAAAGTTAGCTGGTGACACTTAAAATTAAGGAGATACTTTGGAATATGATTGCACTAGTTTGTTGTACTCAGTTAATAAGAAAGTTTTCAGGGAGTCAATTCAATAGGCTCAACCACATGATACAAGATGCTTAAGAAAAAGGAATATGAGGAATTGCTTTGGAATTTTGCAATGTGAAAATGAAAGCTAAAATAAGGCATAGAGAGAAGATGTATTGGACTAAGTTCATAATGTGATAAATATTGGAATAAAGTATTTCGTGGTCAGTTGTTTCTTCAACAATAGCCAAACAGTCTCAAAATCCAGAATTTGCTAATTTGGGATATTGTTTTATGTATTAGCTCCCCCCTCCCCCACCAAAAAACCCCAGTGAAAGCTACTGGGCCAATTTATATGCTAGCTTTCATAACATGAGGTTGCCCAAGCAAAAGTCTATCAAATGGATCTGGAAAATCCCAAAGTTCTGTTTCCGGCATTAGCAGATTAGCTGGGAATCGGAAAGACTAGAAACATGGACAGCCACCATGAGCATTCAAAGATGTGTGCAGGAATCACACTTGATTTTTTTCCTGCTATCAAAGGTCAGAGTACGTGCACTGGGTGGGGGTGGGTGGGGGGGTGGGGTGTGTTTTGTGGGTATTTTATGGGCAGCTTTCTATGTCGCCATTTTGTCTACAAAGAATCATACAGCCAAACTCAATCTTTTCTGCATCATTTGGGAGAGAGCATATCTAAACTCATGTGTCTTTGTTCTAAGCAGGCATGCTAAATATACTGTTAATCTGAGAAATCACAAACACTTTAGGCATGCCACCTTGGGAAAAGAAAGTAAGTCCAAATAAATTTGCTTGATTTTTCCTGCAACTTTTTACACTCCTATAATATCTCTTTGCAGATCGGATGACCAGGGGTGCTTACGAATGAGGGGTTTATGCTGCAACTGCCAAATTGAGGCTAAGCTGCTCTTTGGCATCCCAAAGACACAACAATTTGATTAAAAATAAATGGACATTTTGCCAGGATCTTAAGTAGCGATTTGTCAAGAGCTCTGGATTTCTTATCTCACCACAACAATCACTGGTCTCAGAGCCAGAACTTATAACATGGGGTAAATAATTCAGTATAAAGCATAGATAGATTTCATATTCTAAAACCCTAATAAGCATGAAACTCAGGAGGAAGTTCAGGGGAATAAAGCTTTCTTAAGGTATATGGTGTCTATTTATTTCTCAAAAGGTGGCTAATAAGTTACCTCCTAATATGGCTTCCAAAATACAGGCTAGCAAGGGAACAAATGGGCAGAATTTTGGCCTTCCACCAAATTAATGGGCAACAATTCTAAGTAAAGCAAGGAGAAGGTAACAAAGCATCAAATATAATAATGATATTTAGTTTCATGGACTCATAGCAATTATAGGATAAGAAAAGAAAGAACAAGAAAAAAGCCACTGGAAGGTACAAGAATGCTTAATTACTTTTACTACATCCTGAAGAATTTGGTATCTAGTTCAGATCTGGTTTTCTACTCTCTACTTACTCCAGATCATTGATGAACATTCAGTAGGGTGGATCTCAGGAGAGATCCTTAAGGAACCCTATCACCTGCATCTGAACAAACTTGCCAAGGAACAGTGGTTGATAGAAAGTGCAAAGTCCTAATGGCCTGGCCTGGCATTCTGCTGTCTTGAGCAAAACATGCTTTTTTGTACTCAAACATAAGCAATTCATCAGTTTCTCCAGAATGTAGCATGAGTTACATTTAAAAAGCTAGGAAATTAGCCAATGCTTCAGCTTAAACCATTTTGAATATAATTTGCATTCTCCTTTTTGCTCCTCAATGTCTATATATATATGAAAAGACAGAGAACCGTCTCTCTGAAAGACATAGTACAATGAGCATATATTATAGTATAGCTTTGATTCTGAACTTTTTCATCCTGAATCCTGAACAATGGACACTTATGAATCATTTGTGCCATAGAGTGCAGCCTTTTGAACGAGTAACAAGAGAAATCAGTTTTGCTAATACATTTCTCATCCTGGCTCTCAGAGTCATGCAGAGTTAAAAATACATACACAGAGCTTGAAAGTTAGAAGACCAAGTTGAACTCTTAAGGCACATAGAAAGGGTTGGAGAAACAAGCTGGACAAATTGTGAAATTATTATAAACAACATAGACTAATATAGGCTTCTCTAAACTATTTTTCAGTAATGGAGAAGTGGAAGCTATTGCTAGCTACTTGGGGATTATCTATATACTACAGTCTCTAATATCCAGTAGGTAATTGGAAGGTTCGGTCACCTCCAAGATGGCTCCTTGTTTAGCCTCTCCCTCTTGCTTTTCAAAGGATTGTGACATTTTTCTTTTAAGAACATTTGTAAGGTTTTCCAATTCTCTGTTACAATCACTGGCTATTTTATTTTAGACACTGTCTTTTTATTAACCAACCTGCTAATTCTCTGTGCATTTAAATGACACCAACCTGAGAGCACATATTCTTTTTTTAAAAAAAAATACTCAATATCTTATATAAATATACTGATTACTGGGTGCGGCACTGCATGGCAGAAACATAGTTCAATAAAAGAAAGTAAGAATTTTAAATCGGATCGTTTATAGTTCCTATTGCTTTATATTACTATATTTTTCCCATGTTATTTTTATTTACTTTCTTACATGCCAAATTGGTTTTACAGAAATGAGGAGCATACATTACAGTATAATAATAGCAATAATAAATAAAATTCTTCAAATTACTTAATTCGAACAGCAATTCCGATTGGCTTCAGCAATAGCAGAAATCACAGCATCTTTATCAAGAGGAATAGGATTCCTATAAAATATTATCCCTTAACATAAAAATCCAAGCACAAATTTTAATGAAAGAACTTGGGAATTATTTTAAACAAGGGGAAAACTGGATTTAAGGCTGCATTCAAAAGCTTACTCTCAATTAAACTACAGAAAAAGCAAATGCATATATTTTTTATATATTTCATAATAGCTAAAGATTAGGATGCTTGGGAAGAGAGGTCACACGTTTTCTGAAACACTAGAGTTCCTCCTGCCTTCCACATGGCTGAACCATAGGACCTTGAATGTGAGAAGGCAGTACGGAAGTACAGGAAGTGGGGAACTTGTGCCCTTCAGATGTTGCTGAATGGCCATCCCTGCAGCTCAGATCAACATGGCAATGGGTTGCTGGAAGTTGTAGTTCAGAAGTATCTGGCAGCTCACAGTTCCCCATCTGTAATCAAAATGGCCTTGCCTTATAGCAGTTGGGTATGTTAATCAATGGGCAAAAAGGTGACACTGTACAAATTCACCTTAATCAAGTAATATGCACATTATTCCCGTGTCCCAGGATCTAGGGCTGACCAAGCAGCATACTCATAATGAGCATCCTTCAATTCCATTACAATCCTACAACATGCCGCTGCATGTTGATCCAAAAGATTACCAGTATCAACTATCTAATCACTGAGATCCAAGAAACTAACAATACCTAGTGTGCCCTATGAATGATATCTTTTAGTCAGGCCAATATCAAAATGATTATTGAACCAGCTTTGTAGAGTCAGTTGAAAGACCTCAGACCCATATTTCTGAAACCTCACATGGAAGTAGTCCAAACTTTGTGGGAAATGGAGAATGGTAGCTATTGCACATGATTTTACACAGCCCCAACCCTGGCTGCCTTCAAGAGAGCCTTGAAGACCTAGCACTTTTCACAAGCATTGCCAGGATATACAGTATATGTGCCCCCATTGAGGTACAGTTATTTTTGTAAATTGTGGTGATTTATTTTCTGGTATGGACATTTGTATCCCTGTTTTAACTGTTTATGTTGCTGCTGTAACCCTTGTAAGCTGCCCAGAGTCACGTACAAGTAGGCAGCCACAGAAATCAAAATAATAAATACATATTGAGTACGGTAATTCAGTTTGGTGTAGGGATTAAAGGTACTGGACTAGGAGTGAGAAAATCTGAGTTCTAGTGCTCCCTTGGGTATGAAGCCAGCTGGGTAACTCTGGGCTAGTCCAACCAGTTAGCCATTTAGAGAGCCAGTTTGGTCTATTGGTTAAGGCACCAGGCTAGAAACTGGGAGACCATGAGTTCTAGTTCCCCCTTAGGCATGAAAGCCGGCTGGGTGACCTTGGGCCAGTCACTCTCTCACAGCCCAACTCACCTCACAGGGTTGTTGTTGTGGGGAAAATAGGAGGAGGGAGGAGTATTAGGTATGTTCCCCACCTTGAGTTATTTATAAAAAGTAATAAAGGCGGGATAAAAAAAATCTAAAAAAAAAAAATTCTGAAAATATTATCAAGAAAACTACCTAACCATGTGGTCACCATGAGTCAGGATTGACTTGAAGGACCATAACACAGAGAAGGATTTTTTTAAGTAGAAAAACTAGGAAGAAAAGAAAAATACAATAAGGAGATTGACAGTCCTACGTCGTGCATGAACTGGAAGCTCTGGGAAGCACTTCATTTCCATTAAAAGTATCTTGAAAGAACGGGAACAGTGGGCACCAACAGTGAATGAGCTTGTACAGAACAGAAAGAAGAAAAAAACAAGGTACAAGCAATGCCATTTCTGCATGACGTCGAATTCCCTCCCGTCGTCGTCGGAGTATTTTGTGAATTGCCGTACGACGTTATTATTCATGCATGTAAATATTAACCGAGTCGCAACGTCTCACACTTTGCACACATGCGTTTCTTTCCGTTTTATTTCTGCAGTGTCCTAACTGGAGAGCCTTAAATTAACTGCTGGCTCGCTCGTGCCCAGGACTATGAAATTAGTCCTGAAATTAAATAGCTCAATAGCACTAAGACATTCCCCAACTACTCCAGCAAGCAATCACTCACCTCTAAGGTTAACAGGATAAAGGCTGGATAAAGAAACTACTCATTAGAGCCGCTTTACAAAGAAGCAATTATGTGACTTTATAAAGTGGTTTCAAATATATTTTGCAAACTATGACTCAAGACAAATATTAGAGGCAGCAAATTACAGTACTTAGAAGAATTATCACCAAAGCAAAGAGACTCTTAATCTATAAAAAATATCAACAAAAGATATAAATATGGACTCCTCTATGTGTGGCATATCTCCAAGAAAATATACATCTAATCTCGCAGTGTGTAGCCTCCAGTACCTGGGGAGAAGGTTAACAATTCAGAGCTGTTTCCTACAGCTATAGAATATATTTTGATGTAGATTTGCAGATATCAGAGACTTAAAATCTATTATATAATCATAGGGCAAGGGCAAGAAACCTGCGGATGTACTTTTCTGGGGAAAAGAACCACAATGCCTTTTTTCTTTTCACTTTAATCACTTTTACACTGAGATTATGTTTTATTCTGGGCATTTGGTTTGACAACATTTTCCCTGTTAAAGACAAAATTGCAGGTTGCATTGCATTAAGTAGGGCACAATATATTTTACATGGAGACACACGGAAGGCAAACAAGGTGGTAACTAGATTCAATCTACCCTTTTGTGTATCTTACTAGAGATGGGAAACGTTCTGATTTTAACAACTGGATTTTATATTTCCAAAAATGGGGGCTCACTTCTCATTTATTTCTTCTTCCTCGGGAGCTTTGGGAAAGGCTTTAGTGCAACTTCATTCCATGTCTGCACGTGATAAAATGTTGGGAGCTTCTACCGGGAACAGAAGCCCATGCCAGCCAGCCAGCCATGATATCCATCAGTGGCAGGCCACCCTTCTGGCATGCAGGCACAATCTTTTTCAAGATGAAAAAAGTACAGTATGCCGTTAGTTTGGGAATGGAACGTCTTGAGCCACCCACTAAAAGTAATGGGCAGGCTAAGACAAAAGCTAAATGTTACTTAATGTCAGTTACATTCGAAATTAATTAAGATTAAAGGTGGTGAATATGATTACTCTCCAATCATATACTTAATAATCTCACCCTTTGTCATATTAACATTTACAGTTTGACCTCATCTTTTAGAGGTCTCAGGCTGAGCACCTTTGGAGTGGCAACTGACAGTGACACTCAAAGACGAGGCAGAAAATGGTAGTTAAAGTTGTATAGTCAGGACGTTCCTGACTTAGATGAGCTGTCAGCCAGTGGAACATTCTGCCACATGACGTGGTCACTTCTCCTGTGCTAAAGGTCTTCAAACAGGGATCTGGATAGTCATCTGCAACAGACACTCTAGTGAGAAGAAAGTTGGACTATGGGACCTCTGGGCTGCCTTCCAACTCTGCAATGCTATGAAATGTGAACCTAATCAGTGAATTAATAGGTGGACCAACATCTTAGGAGTTCCTGAAAATGCCCCATGACTGACAGGAAAGGGTTTCATCTTTTTTCAGAGAAGGATAACTTCTCTGTTACTTCTCTCATATTACAACCATCTTACTTCTCTCATATTACAACCATCTTACCCACAAGACAATTGAAAAGGTGCTTTAAACTGCAGACTGAGTTCTAAGCCAGGAGAATCCATTCTTAATTTAAGTTATAGACAATATTCACAGTAACATCCAGAAGCACAGTCAAGCAAGATAGGCTTGCCAACAGACCAAAAATCAAAGACTGAGTTGATACTACTAAAGGATGTAAGGCTCCAACTATGTAATGGAACGTGAGAATGACCTTGGAAGACAGGGGGAAGAGATGCTGCCTAGGGAATGATCAGATAAAAGGGGGAGGAGCCCGCAACTGAGTAACAGGCAGAGAAAGAAACTTAGAAAGGATCCGTCCTAAATTGGCAGGTGGTAAAAAGGGACGGCAGGAGATGCGTACTTTCAGACTTGCAAGATTCTGTTAACATAGCCTTACAATAAAGTAGAAGTAGCTTATCTGGTTGTGTTTCCTGTCTGGTTTACTTGGGAGGGTTGACAAACTACTGTCATCAGACTCATGTTCCTTGTCTTCAAGCACGGAACCTGTGCCTTCCAGAGATTTAGAATCTTGCATCTTAGAGAGGCTAGGCTTATTTCTCCATTAGCAACTTCTAGCATCACCCATGAAATGATATAAAGCCCTCATTATTGTCATAGCAAGACAATCATAGTTAGATGACTCTAGAACAGGATTCTCCAAAGTGGTCAGTATTGACCCCCAAGGATTGATGGGACAATTTAAGGGGTTGATATTGATATTGCTGTTGTTGTTGTTGTTGTTGTTGTTGTTGTTGTTATTCGTAGCACTGTTAGTTAAAATAGTATTTATTAAATTAGTTTCATATAATAAATGTCTGGGGGTCAATGTACAATCTGAAACTTCATAAAGGGGTCGATGAGCTGAAGAGTTTGGGGACCCCTGCTCCAGAAGATACTCTATGTCACTAGCTGCAAAATGGCCTAGTTTGTGTTGCTAGAAATATCCATCATTATTTGGCCAAAAAAAAAAGTACTATTACAAGTGACTGATAATGTAGTCATCACCTAAGAGTTATGAAATAGAAATCTTTTAATGTTTATTACTGCACTATGGCTTATGACTTAAAGGATGAAAAATATAATCAAACAGATACTAGCCAGTTAAGACGAGGGGAGGCATGGAAGAATTAGACAGAACAAGAGCACATAGTGAAAAACTTGGGAAAACAAAGGACTGTAAGCTATGGGTATAATTTAATTATTTTAGTTAGTTCAACTGTGTTCAACTGAAAGTCTCAGGTCTGTTTATAAAAAGGAGAGTTTTTCCCATGCCAACCATACTAGAAAGCTCTTTATTCTAGCCACTATTGATATATAAATTGCTTGAAGATGACAATTACATTGAAAATTCATGTTGATTTTTTTAAAAAGTAACATTGAATTAATGCAGGGGTTGAACAATCATTTTAATCTGTACTGGGTGATGCATCAAACTATCAAATTCAATTTGATATGAGCAAAACTAAAATGTGGAAATATATCCAAACTTCCTAATCATTGTAGCGGTGGAAAGAAAAGCAGGCAGGAAATTACCACATTATGTGGCATTTTCACTGGCCTCTGTACTGCGCTTAGTTAGAAGCATGTAATAAGTAAAACTTCTACTATTCTGCATCTAATCATGAGAATTCTCTCCATGGACCAGCTTTAAACAACTACTTTAACAATGCATTAAATCAGCTGAGCTGGACTGGCAGACATCTCCTCCCCAAATATTCTAATAGTCTTTGAATATTATATAGATAAGACATTCAAGAAATCTGAGAGGATCAATACTGTTTCCATCAAAAGGGTTTCCTATAGTTTGATATGTTATATATTTTTCCTGGAAAGCATATGCTGTGAATTTGCCCAAACGAAAAGTAGCCAGGTATCACTTGGTTTATAAAACTGGAGACAGTCAAGTTGCCCACATTTTCTTATTTTTATGTTTAAAGAATGAGCTTCTTCACAATCATGTATAGCAGGCAAGATGCTTCAAACCAATAAAGCATGCTAGTGAACGCTTGCAGGCTCAGGTTGCTAAACCTGATAGCAACTATTGTTCAGAGTGGCCAATCTGCCTGTCTCACTTATAAGTTAAGGGCTGCCCTTGCTTTGTTCTAATGATAGTAGCTACTCAGCTGAGTCTATTTCATCACCACAACTCTAGTCTTGGAAACCATGGAAATGGATCCACCACTACCACTTCTACCAGTATTTACCCACCTGAAAAAAACAATACTTTGACACCAGATTCAGATTGGTCAAACAAGCAACCTATGTTCAAAATTGTGTTTTAAGTGCTTAATTCTCAAAGAATATGCTGCGTAAACTGGCATTTCACACATGACTGAATAAACTGCCTGCACATAGGCTCACCCACTTGAGCAGACATGGAAAAGTTGTGATGTTTCAGGTGTTCCCCAACAGCAGCCTCCCAATCGCTCTCAGTGGTGACCATGCTGGCTGGGGCAGCAGCACAGAACTGTTGCTCAGGAATATTCATAGCTGTGCTTGATTATTTGCTTTGTGTTTGCTAGATGATCAGAGAATCTATGGCAGGGGTCCCCAACCTGTGGGCCATGGCCTGTTAGGAGGTGGGCTGTGGGGCTCCCGCCTGCAAACCCCGCCCCCCAGTGTGCGTGATTACCCCACCCCCGGTGCGCGTGATTGGCTCCCACCTGCAAACCCCGCCCCCCGGTGCACGCAATTGGCTCCCGCCTGCAAACCCCGCCCCCCAATGTGCGTGATTACCCCACCCCCAGTGCGTGTGATTGGCTCCCGCCTGCAAAACCCGCCCCCCGGTGCACGCAATTGGCTCCCACCTGCAAACCCCACCTCCCCAGTCCGTGGAAAAATTGTCTTCCACGACCGGTCCCTTGTGCCAAAAAGGTTGGGGACCGCTGATCTATGGGACCCCAGCCCCTTAGTATTACTTAGGTACATTTTTTTCTCTTTTTTTTAATTGTAATAGCTGGCCAATGTAGGAACTATTTTCCTCTTATTATTTCAGTTGATATATGAACACCAAGTCAAGCAGCTGATATATATTAACACCAACTCAAAGCATCATCCTAAAATACATATCTATTGTAGTAATGCTAGTAGAAGTTTCAGGCTGGCCTTCTCTGCCATGGTCCCCTCCAGTTATGTTCTACACAATAATGTCATTTCTTTATTTTCTTTTGGACAATTATAACATCAGTATAATTATCCCAGATATTTATGGTGACACCAGTAAATATGGTCTTTTCCATAGATGAAAATGAGCAGGTGGTTACCTCTGACGTTCTTGTCTTCTCTATGACACAAAACAGCAGACTATCTCCAGTTGGCACAGCATTCGAGCCCTCTCTACAGCTCAAGATTTTCTTCTTTCTCTTTCTTTTTTTAATGTCCCGAAATTTATGGAGTGCAGTTTGTTCTTTGGATTTTCTAAAAAGTCAAATGCTTCTATGCTGGATCACAAACACTTAGACATTCTTTGAGAGCATTCTCAAAGTTCTAAATCCTTTCTATGAATTTCAAAGTACTGTGCAAAAATAGAACATTGGGGAGCGTCCTTTTACTTTAAGATTACATTTGCCCAATTAGATGCTGGCATATAGCCAATCTTGGCTGATCAGGAAAAGGGCTGCAGACCAGAGTGGGAAATAGGAAAAAATTATTTATTTATTTATTTATTTATTTATTTATTTATTTATTTATAATTCGACTTGTATTTACCGCTCCATCTCCCCGCGAGGGAACTCTGGGCGGTTTACAAAAAATCGACAGTTAAAATTCAACAATTAAAACAACGTATATAAATATACGTATATAAAAATCCAGGAAAAAGACATGGCAAACGCTTCCCGAATTATTGCAGAACAATTTGGGCATGCCCACCAGGTGTCAAGTTTAACTTAGAGAAGACTTTATACACTGAATGTATATAGCACATGAAAATAGTCACATGCACTGCAAACTGGACTACCAATCAAAAAGTTCAAATCACTGATACCAACACAGGTGTGTGTCTGTAGATTATCAACATAGCTAGATACTGCCAGCCCATTTTCCATTTCTCTTGTACATATTATTCGGTAATTAGCCTCAATCAGAAATCAGGAGGCCTTTTCCCTATCCATGCATGTTTGGAGAAATGAAGGATTTCTGTTAGGAGCTGAGGTTTACCCAAAGTAGATCCTACTCTACACTTAAAAAGAGGATTCTTTTTCTTGCACTTTTAAAATCATGTATAAAGATTACAACAGATAAAATAATGTATTTCCTTTACCATAATATCTTAGCTGTAAATATTCAAATGCCCAAAGGTCTACCACTTACCTTTTCCAGTGTAATACTGTAACTGGAGAACAGTAACACCTTCCTTTCTCCTCCCTTAGTCAAGCCATGGCACTCCATATGAAAGGTCAAATACATGAGATAGAATTCTAACACAACAAGATTTCCCTCCCATGTTAACACTCCTCAGATCAAACCTGCAAAAGTACAAAGAATAAATTTAGGAAAACAAGCAAAATGACCCTCCTGGTTGGTTGGTTTCCTAGATATCATCTACATATTTTAGAAACGTACAACCTTCTAATAGAAATGAATAAACTACTCAACCATAAAGTTGCTATAGAAGATATTCTTGTTCTGATTGGAAAGGGCATCTGCTATCTGCAATATTGATAATACTTTTCAAATTTCATCTGCTTTTGTTTGCCTTCTGTGTCGTCTGTTTAAACACACTGGGAATAATAATGAATCCCAGCATTATCTTCACTTTTTCAAGGCTGAACATATAACTTTATCACAAAAATAATTAAAATTCTTTGGCACTCTTGTATCTTTTCCATTAAACGTTATCAAGCAGTGACAATAAACTAACATCGGTCCAAGGCTGCCCAGATGCTGCTGTTTAAAAGAATGCATTTGTCCCAGGGTGAGATGCATGAATTTTGTGTTTACAGGGTCACAGAATTCCAAAGTTTTTCCTTTTCCTTTTCTTTTTTAAATGATGTAGGGACTATAAATCTGAAAAAATGAACATGCAAACAAACACATACATATGGTTGTTGTGGGTTTTCCGGGCTGTGTGGCCGTGTTCTGGCAGTTTTGGTTCCTAACGTTTCACCAGTAGCTGTGGCTGGCATCTTCAGAGGACAGGAGCACAGCTAGAAGATTCTGTCTGTGCCCAAGTAAAGTTGAAACCACAGAAATATACAAACAACTCACACAATAGATGTGCTAATCCCACACACGACACCACCACACCCCCTAATCACCACAAAAAACCCTCTCAAAATCTCTTGTAAATGACCTCTCAGCAGCTATAAACACCAGCAGGAACACACACCCTTTACTTGGGCACAGACAGAATCTTCTAGCTGTGCTCCTGTCCTCTGAAGATGCCAGCCACAGCGACTGGCGAAACGTTAGGAACCAAAACTGCCAGAACACGGCCACACAGCCCGGAAAACCCACAACAACCATCGGATTCCGGCCGTGAAAGCCTTCGACTATACATTAAACACATACATACTCTCCAAACATTAGGTAAAACTGAGTTGTTTTATAATTTGTGGCTTCTTATAATGTTTTTTTAATAGACAAATCTCAGCCACTGTGTATTCCAAATGCTACTGACTTGGCACAATACCAGAACATAAGGGTCAAAATTAGGATGTTTTCCACGATGGTTTTGAACTTCATGCAAAGCTTACAGGGCATGAGAGTCTCCCCCACTTTAGCATCAGCAGAGCCAGTCTTTTCCTCTCAAACATAAAAAGAAACAGATTGCCAATGAGCATGTAATGAGTGCATTTTGACTTCTTGATCACATGCAATGGATCCAAGGTATGTTTGATTCCAAGAGAGAGCAGCCATAGAGAAGCTTAGTGTCTTTGCTACCTTGAATTGTAGCGTTTCTCATTTTTTAGAAATTGAGAAACAGTTTTACTTTCTGTTAATGTGGGGTATTTACAAATTGTCAGCCATGTCTTTACATGAAGAATGAGATAAGCAACATGGAAATTTAAGTCAGTGGCATAGTTTGCCATGTGTCAAAATGCTTGCTTAGATTTGCAGCCCATCATTTTCAATTTGTTGGACATGAGCATGTTGATAACGTATTGTGAAAGGGGGCCCGTTTTTAGTTTATCTATCTGAGCACTTCTACACTTCAGAATAATTCTGCACAATGGATCACAAAACTGATCTGATGGTGAAACTAAATTTGATGAACAAATTGTCAAAAAACTTCTCTCAGATAAAATCTATGGCAGGTGGCTGTAGAATGTAGTTTCTAAAGGACTGTAAAGTTATAAATACCCAACTTAATTGTGTATGTATGTGTATATAGCATACATACATATACTGTGTGTTGCTTTTAGACAAAGTGTACTCTACTCAGTTTTCTTTTCCGCAATAAAAGGGACAAAAGTATCTATTTACTTTATCCTTGCAAACACAAGCCAAATGTAAAGTATTATTACAAATCAGAGGAGCATCACTGGAGAGGATTGATAGTTAACCTTCCGTCTGTTTTTAAAATGAAGATCACAAGCGTGCACAGGTGTGTATGCACATACAGAAGGCCATTTTTCTTTCTGTGCTGGAAAAGTTCCCTGGAATTTTTTAACCCCAGGTGGGAAAAGAGTGGTTTTGATCAGAAGAACAACCATAGGAAAAATGGTTCAAGCGTTCCACCTCCCCACACACCCACTTAAAAGCCCCAGACAGCTGCATTTCATTCCAAGAAAGTCAAGTTTCTCAATTCATCTAGTCTGATTGGGGAAAATCCATTCACCTTTTTGACAAACATTGTACCCATATGATCTCAACACTTTACTAATGACAATACCATTACCATAAAAATAATAAGTACAAATGTGTAAAGCTACTTAATGATTTTAAAGGGATTTTTAACTGCCATTCAGCCCCCAACCACAGTAAAATTAATAAAACATGCATAACAAAAACACTTTAAAAGGGCCCACTTTTAAAATAATAATATACATTCCTTTGCTTAAAAGTATTTTTCGACTACAGCTATGATGGTTGATAAACCATGGTCTGCAGTTTAGTATTTTGTGCCAACTCAACCTATTGTGGTTTAGCCAGTAATTCATGGTTTAGGATAAAGCATGTTTTACAAACTTGTGCCTTATAGTAATAATGCAAACCTAGCCTCAGTCTATAGCTTTTCAACTCATTTTAATGTGACATATATACAGCAATGAACCAACTTATTAAACTGATCCATCAGTATTTTTGAAGATTTCATTTCAAGAATATACACACACACACACACACACATAAACTTATATATTAACTCTGAATTATCAGAAGCAAAATTCCTACATCTCATCTGAAATGCTTAAGCAAGAAATCCGTAACTTTTAATATGATGAGATTGTCCAGTTAAAGGAGATGGATTTTTTTCAATATCCTTGCTAACAAACAACCCAATACCCTGTATCAGCATATTTCTTTTTTCTATTCTTCAAGACTCATGTGCTTAATTTAGCAGCCATACATAGCTCCATATGTTAAAACAACATTTCAAATAAGACAGAAACACAAGATGGGCTGATATCTTAACAGGAACAAAAGGCAGACTAGGATGCTGCCCTACCAATCCAGCCACGTATTTAGTTTTGGTTTTTGAGCAGTTTGCAGCACACTCCCACTCTTAACTTGCACAGCCTTTCAAACAGAAAGTTTCTACAGGGTAAAACATGTTTGGACCACAGCAAAAGTGAAGACAAAATGAATAACATGTGCTTACTATAAGCAATAGTCTTGGGAACTATCTCTGCCATCCATAGCTATGGAGTAGAAAGTTTTAATACTCATTAATGGGTATTACATGAGTATTCTCTATCACAAAGAGTGCATTCAGGAAGTATGTAAGGGCAGACCTTAGGATAGACTACTTTCATAGACTACTTACTCTGTGAAGACTTTTGTAGCCCAGAATCCTATGCACAGTCCCACACTCCATCAGCAATTTCAGCGTCTCAGGTAGATGCTAAATTTAAAAAAGGCATTACTTTTCATTTGCATTTTCTCTTAATGCTAATGCAGTCACTTGTCAGTGGATGTAAACATAAGTGGAGACAAGAGTTTATTTTTACACCTCAGAGCACAGCTACTGGTGACTTTCCTGAGATTATTCTGCGTGTGTTTCTTTTGCTTCCTGAGACGTTTTAGACAGATTCCCCCTGACGCCACCCACTCCATCAAAATAATTTCAGACCTTTCTGACATTCTAGTAGCACCTCGAAGAGAGGAATGGCTTCTGCCTTTAATGAGAAAGTTCAGCTTGGGAAAAAAATTAAAAATCGAATAATGATAATATAATCTCCTCTTCAAGGTTGACTAAGGGTAATAATTTTTGGCCTTGTTCACGCTGTTATTTTATGCTCCTTTCTGATAAAAGAAAATGGGGGGCGGGAGAGAGAGGCAGCAGGTTTTGCATTCAAACCCTCCATGGGTTTTCCCGCATCTATGGCACTAGGTCACAAAATCAGTGCCTCCCTCCAGGAAGGTAGAGATTAAACTTTCCTTTCTCTTCCTGTCCTCACACTTTAAGACAACCAAGAATTTAAGAGAAACAAAAACTGGAAAATCTGACTGTATATATTCACAGCAGAAGTCGAACCAAATTCAAGCAGGAATCATTCCGCTATATACAATGTACAGTATCACCCAGCAAGGCAGGCTGAGAATATGGCTTTTGAAGAGAAACAGTTAAAAATATAAATAAAACAATCCCAATAGAAACAAGCAATAGCCGCCGATGTCCAAAGCATAGTATAAAAATATTTAAGTCGTAATTAGCGGCTGAGAAAAAGAAAAAGAAAAAGAAGGAGGAGGGGGAAGAGGGAAGAGGGAGGGCTACGAGAATGCTTTTTTCTATAATGTCTTTGTTTTCCTTTTTTATTTTTTATAATCATATTTTCACTTCAACCTTCACTCTAGTGTAAAGCTGATGTTATGTACAGTATGTTTATGCATTTCTTTTCCTTGTCTGCTTTATTTTATTTTATATTTATTGAACTTATATGACTACCTATCTCACACAGCAATCCTAGGCAGCTCACAACAACCAATAAAAACAACAACATATGTAAACAAAAAAGTGAATGAGTAATGTATCATGGACTGGCCTTCTCCAGTCTGGTGCCCTCCCAGAAATCTCAAGCAGCCAATGACCCTGCTGATTAGAAATTTGGGGAGTAATCAGGTTAGCGTAGGCTGTGATAAAGATGCCTAGTTAGCATAGCGGTCCTTCCTAAAGTAAAGCAGTTTGCTCTTCTCAATAATCATTACAACTGTAAGGTAGGCCAGTATCACCATCCAATAGTTCAGACAGGGAACCAAAAGAGAACAATAGCCTAACCTGAGTGTCACACATAGATTTAAGCCATAATAAGATTTGCTTGCTTGTGGCTTACTGTGATGTTGTTGCTTATTCATTCAGTCGCTTCCGACTCTTTGTGACTTCATGGACCAGCCCACGCCAGAGCTTCCTGTCGGCCGTCGCCACCCCCAGCTCCCCCAAGGTCGAGTCCATCACCTCCAGAATATCATCCATCCATCTTGCCCTTGGTTGGCCCCTCTTCCTTTTGCCTTCCACTTACTGGCTTACTGTGATATGTAATTGTAATTCATAAACTATAGTTTATTGCTCAGCGGGTTGTGCAAACTCAACCAATTATGACTTATTCAATCATTAAAGAAATCATGGCTTAGATCAAGAAGCGAATCTAATCAGAGGGTTGGGTTGGGTTGGGTTGGGTTGGGTCCAAATAGGCAACCTCCCCCACAAAGAAGACACCTTCTGCCCACAGGGAAGCTATTTTATATCTCATACTGCACATGAAAAGAAATCTTGCATCATAAGTTCTTCTCCTTGATTAGCAACTAAAAAATTCATCTGCAAGCCTACTATGCTTGTGGTAAGCCGTCTTGCTGAATCAAGGCACCTATTTTCTTCCACTTGTGTGTTCATTTATTTACTTATTTGGTCCCAAAGGTCACTGTAAAGTTTCAGACCTGGACACCACCTCAAGAGCCTATCCTTGCCTTACAGATGCTATGGACGGAGTACACGCATTTGCAATAATTGAAGCGTACCACAGAGGCAGGTATCTTAGAGTGCCAGATTTTTGACTGCTTTATGGTACTCTTTTGTGACTCTGGATTCATTGCCCCATTGAGCTTCTACTCCTGAAGTTACTCCTGATTTATGCTGGCATAAATGTCATAATTTAGTTTATGAGTTGAGAGTTGTATATTTTTGAGAATTTAAACTGAAGCTCCCTTTCCAAGGCAATTTATTAGAGCTTGCTCATTTAACAGTGATGGGGAGCTGGTCAGAATGGGTCCATGCCAAGAGAAAGCTGGTCCAACCATGAAGCAAAATCTCAGAGGGACTGGCAAGGAGTAAATAAGCAAAAGTAATTTAAGATTGGTATTATCAAAGCTGTGCCTTGATATGCTAGATTAAACAGCTGAATTATGATCATCCAATCTTACACTAACCATGTCCACCTTAGAATAAACGTAGAATGGAAAATTAAAACAGAAAATCCCATATTGAACAGAGATGAATATACTGTATATTAAAATAAAAGTTGCCTTGTATCAATGGTTGTACTAGCTCAGCATTGTCTACAGTACAAAACAACAATTCTCCATTGGAGTGTTTCCCAGCCCTAATCTGGGGGCCCTTGGTCCCGTTGAAAACAAAGCATATGCCCTACCATTGAATTACAGCTTTAAAGAACACTAGACAAGCCTGTGACCCGTTGGGTCATCCTTTGACAGAAAGGTAGTGCAATCTGATGTGACCGGAATGAACATTAAATTTTAGGCTGACCATATTTTTTTTACCTCAATGCTGGACAGTCCTGTGATCATCTAAGAAGAGTATATATCATAAATAGAAAAATAATTGTAGTGGCAAATGAACTTCAATAATAAGTCAATATTTACATACCTAAGCAGAGAAACAGATTGACCACGAGTGGGCAAAAAAGCAGTGGGAGCGGGAGTGACTTCCGACTTCCTGCCAGCTTCCCCATTGACTTTGCTTGTGGGAAGCTGGCAGGGAATATCGGAAATCATGATCACGTGACCACGGGGATGCTGCAACGGCCACAACTTTGCAAATAAAACTGGTCTGAACATTGTAGAAATTTCAACTCCACAGGAATAATGGGTCCCAGATTTTTTACACATTCTTTAAGTTAACAGATTTTAGGTACCTTGATTCAAAAATTGTTGCAGTATAATGTACCATTTGGGGATATGGTGGCTCAGCGGGTAAGACGCCAGGCTTGTCGATCAGAAGGTCGCAAGTTTGGAGGTTCGAATCCCTAGCCCCGTGTGACAGTGTGAGCTCCCGCACCAGCCCTAGCTCTTGCCAACCTAGCAATTCGAAAGTATGCAAATGCAAGTAGATGAATAGGTACCACTTCGGTGGGTAGGTAACAGCGTTCCGCATGCATCATGCCAGCCACATGACCGTGGAAGCGTCTTCGGACAACGCTGGCTCTTCGGCTAACAAACGGAGATGAGCACCGGCCCCTAGAGTCGGACACGACTGCACAAATGTGCGGGGGGAACCTTTACCTTTACCTTTAATGTACCGTTTGGGCTAACTTTTAGGAGACAAACAGATAAAAACAATGAGAGTTTAAGTAGTATATACAGTAGATAGCTAGGAATTCTTTGGTGAACATCTTTGCAGCATTCATCCTATATGATAAAAGGATGCACTCTTATGTACAATAGGAATAAATCTCATTAGTGATACTGATGTGCTGTAACACTCACAGATCATTGCAAACATTCCAAAGCCTAGGTTGGAATGCACACACCTACGTTATTTTCCAAAAATGGTCACTGTTCTTCTGCTTTGGAATAAGATCTGGGATGGATTGCCTGCAATTACTCAGCTCTGAATACTGGCTAAGTTCCATCAATCACATGCTACAATTGAAGAGACATAAAACTGAGTTATTACCCTCCATTGTTATTTTTGTAAATGTCGCAGCCCACTGTTTTCCTTTCCATTTCTCCTTCATTTGTTCCCTCTCAGCCTAATTTCATCGGGTATACTCCTACAAGCTTTGGATATAGCAGAAATCCCTAGTTAGCTTAGCTGGAGTATTGCAAAAATTGGATACTAATACCAACAGTTCTTATGAAAATACTTGGGGAAAAATAGCAGGTAAAGGAATTTGCTTCTCATCTTTCCCTAAAGTTCACCTTTAAATAGAGAGGACTCTTTACTGCCACCTCTGAATGATTGAGATATATCTCACAACACCTGGACAGACTCAACCATACTTTCAACTGGGAAACTGAGCATCTTAGACCAAGCTAAATCCAAAAATGCTAGGGAATACCTGGAAGTATGGCATTCAGACAAATCAGCCATCAATAGAGACATAGAGATAAACCACATTTACACACCATTCAAAAGACACAATAAAAAAGCTAAGAAGGAAACAAAAAGACCAGGACACATCCACTCCAGCAACCAACACCCAAATAAGCAGGGATTAACACCAGACAAACAATAAGCAGAAAACAATACCCTAATCAAGGATCTACCAAGGAGAAACCACACCCCAACCAACACTGGCAGGGCAAGCCACTATATATAAACAGGGAGCAAACCCCACACTCACCAGCACTGATGATGTTATCTGAATAATGATAATGGTAATGAAATGTCTGTAAGCAAACAACCAAGCTCAGAGAGCACCACAGTGACTGAGATAGATTTTCCAGATTAAGTTAACTCATAGCCTGTTTCAAAACTTAGCAAGACATACTTTTTTATTTGGGCAAGCCAATTCTATAACCATTTACTCTTCTCTAACCTGGTATTGTCCAGATATGTTGGACTGGAACTCCAAGAGTTACCATTCTGGGTGTTTAAACCATAAAAGTTCAGAGTTAAAAATCTGGATGACACCATGTTGAGAAAGATGGTTTATTTATAGTAAGTAAATGCTTACAAACGTAAGATCAAAGTTTGTTGTACCTTCCTATAAATATAGTCAATTTAGGTTAAATCCAAAGGTGTTGTCATTGTTTGATTGATTACCAAATGGTCTACTTAATGGCACCCATAATTGCCTCAACCTTCCCCATCCTGAGTCACCTGATACATTTTGGATTTCTAGAATGACCATTCCCCATGCAGTTCAGGGAAGATAGGAGCTGCAGGATTTAGGATCAAGAAATTCCTTCCTTTTTTTTCCAGAAATCATAAGAGCTCTGCTCGATCACATTACCGCAGTGTCATGTTTCCAGCAGTAGCCACACAGATGGTTCTGAAACTCCCAGCAGGGCACCAAATCAAGAGTCTGTCTTTGCTGTTCTTTCCACCCCCAGCTATGTCCTGAATCTGGGGGTTCTACTTAGTTATCATCGCTAATAGCTGTTGACAGATCTATCTTCTTTCATTATTTTTTCTAATTTCTTTTTAAAGCAGCTATCTGAGCACTCACCTACCAGTTGGAGGGCAACTTTTCCTAAGATGATAATTGTGAAGAAAAGGCTTAAAGGCCTGCCTTTCTTCCATGCCGTAGTACCAATGACAATTGCCTCTCCTGCAGGACCTGGTATTTAATTATAATATTCATATAATTAGCATAATGCAATATTCCTCAGTTGCTCTGGGAATCATCTCAAGAACTGGAGGTCACTGAAGACCATCCTCCTCCGTAGCGGCCCCTACACTTTGGAACAACCTGTATCTTCCCTGATGGTATTTCATAAGGCAGCAAAGGCCATATGATTTAATCAGGTGGTATTATTGATGTTGCTGTTCTCTTATTGTTCTTTATATTTATTGTTGAGTTTGGCTTGAAGAGATTGAATTCTGTGTTTTTAGTCTTACAGCTGTAAACAGCCTAGAGTCATACAAAGTGGGTGGTCTATAAATACCATAAAATGAATAAATTCATAAGGAAAACTTTTCCTTGTAGTGATCATCACTCTCTGTCCTGTTTCACCCTTCACACCATTCTTTTTCATGGATGGAAGGTAGGCAGTGGAAGGAAGATAGAACGTGGGTGATTAAGGGCTGTACCCAACCAACAGCTGATAGGCTCATAGGCATCCACAGAGGAAGCAAGTGACATCATGTGCACCATGACATCATGTCATTTCTGCAACAATGTCATAATAAATGTGACATCCTCGCAGCTTGTATTGATCACCTACACAAATAGTTGAGAGTTCGTACTCTTATTCTTGTGGGGGGGGTTTAAGTATCTGGTGGAAAAAATAAAGTGGCATGGTATATCAAGTGGATTAACCACATTTATTATCCTACTTAGACTGCTTTTCCACCAACAGAGAGCCAAGTCCCTTGTACAGCAGTAAAACATCTGAATTAAACCAATGGGCTCCTAATGATTGCTTAAAATCCGATATACTGTAGCAACCTTCAGTAAAGCATCAAGATAGAGGAAAGCTGCTCTCCTCAGAATTCCCAAAGTCAAGAAAAATTGGTCTGGTTCACACATAACATTAAGCCATAATATATTTTGTTTGATTAAATAAGCACACTGTGGCTTTTTCAACAAACTATGGTTTAGTACAGTTAGCTGAGAAATTATCTCAGCTAGAAGGTGTTTAAATGAGCCCTGAGAGTAAGGGCAGCTTCATGTATATGAAGAAGACATCTCTGACCCAACATCAAAGAGAAGTCCTAAACAAGTGCTATGCCTGAAATGATAGAGTCCAATGATAGAGCATATAGAACAGTGTTTCTCAACCTTGGCAATTTTAAGATGTGTGGGCTTCAACTCCCAGAATTCCTCAGCCAGCCTTGCTGACTGGGGAATTCTGGGAGTTGAAGTCCACACATCTTAAAGTTGCCAAGGTTGAGAAATACGGATATAGAAAATCCTCTGACAAATTCTGAGAGGGTTTTTTTTCTGATTAAGGGTGGAAAAGATGCTTGCCTAAGACCCCAGCTCCTTCCAGTCAGCGAAGGGCAAAACTGAACTAATGAGATCAGTTGTTTATCATTATAAGATAAGATTCATGTGGGTTACGCCCCCATCCCACGTTTTTCATGTTATAAGCCTCAGATGCAATGTTTTCTGATAGAATCACTCCAAGCAGGCAGATGTAATTCCTTGTGCTGAACAATCATGAGGTTTAAATACATGGATGAACCAACTTCACATGTATGTTTGGGAGCTGGAAGCAGCACATGATTCGGATGTCCTCAAAGACACAGACCAATTTTGGAAAAACACAATGGAAGACAGGTTTCTCAAGCGTTACTAGCCATTATGGCTACCTGCCACTTCTAGGATCAAAGGCAATGTGACTCTGAATACCAGTTGCTGGGAGACAATCGGAAGAGAATGCTACCCTTCTCTTCTGTTGTGGACATCTCAGGAGCCTCTAGCAGACCATTGTGGGAAATATAATGCCCGACTAGATGAAGATGGTACAGCAGAGCTCTCTTGTTCAACAGTCACCCCAATTCTCTTCTCTTAGACCTTCGTCACTTTTTTTAGTCCTACAAAAGAGTGACAGTGGGAGACTTAAATAATCTCTGCTTGGTTTAAAGGGGGAATGATTCATCAAAATTGTCTCCCACAGTTCTTTCATCCTAGTCTTCAACTTACTTTCCTTCCTAGTCACTCATTCTAAGGTCAAAGGCAATCAACAAATGAATAATTTCACATTTTCAAACCATTACATTATTTGTTACTTTTTATCAACAGTAACTTTTGTAAAAAGGTAAAATCTCTTTGCATATTGACTGTCAACTCCGCACAGATGTAATGGCACCAGCCACTGCACCACAAGATGAAATAAAAATTAAATTGTAGTTGGGGGCTTTTAAATCAACTCAATTAAAATAAAGAGATTCTTGGCTTGATATAGGGAAATATTTGTATTTCCAATTCTATTTGTTAATACATTGACATATGTGCTATTTTTTAAATGTAGCACTAAGTGCACTTTCTGTCAATGCCATAGATTTTTTAATAGACTGAGAAAATGCATTTCATTTCTTCTTATTTTCCTTCAATACATCATTTGGTTCTGCTTTTTGCCTGCATGAAATTCATTTTCTAATGGAAATATTTGTTTTGTAAATCAAATATGTATTATGCACAAAATGCAAAGCACAAATTAAATTATGTTAATGAAATGAAAGAGATATGAAATGCATATTTCATGGACAAAACATAACCTCAGCAAACAACCATTTCTTGATAAAATCTTTAAACACAATCTCATTCTGTGACAGACATATTGTTAAAGCAGATAGCACCTCATTTAAATGGTTTCCTTTAATATTAGTGCTTAGTATATAATTGTAAATAACTTTTGGGATGAAAAACCAATAATGAAATACTGTCTTTAATAGTTTGCTATTGATGTCAGCATAAAATTTGTAGTAGTTGAATATTGGAAATTGGGAGTGTGAACACAATATAGTCAAAAGCTGTGAATGATTGCATATTTAAATAGAGCTGACTAAGGCAAAGATGTTATAGATATTAGTAATAGGCAGAAAATTATGCTGACCTAACATTATTTGACAAAACCCACTGTTTTAAATTATATATTGGTTATACTTAATGAATAATAGATTTTGTAGGTGTTGTTTCTCTGATCATAATGCTGATGACACTATACACGCAGGATATTTTTCAGTCATCCATCTGACAATAAAATAGGTGGCCATCACAAAAGGAACCATAGAATAATATACATTATGTATGCTCCATATAAATCAAGGATGAAACCACACCTTTGTGTGCTGTATAGGACACTAAACAACCATGTGGAAGAACAGCACAGTTGAACAACTCAGAAGGAAAATTGTAGGGCAAAAGAACATGAATTAGCAATATATAGAAAGTATATATTGTTTTGTCTTCAACTGGGTGACAAGGGATGTAGGGAAGCATAATCATGAGCACTTATGAAAAGGATTTATAGTATTTTGAAATGACACAAAGGAAATAGTCTCAACATGTAACTACATTAGTCTGTAACAGCAAAACAGAGACCGTGCAATGGGAAAATCTCACAACAGTGGGTCAGTGTGGTGTAGTATTTAAGATATGAGACAAGGAGCAGAGAAACTCAACTTCTCCTCTACTCCCAGCCACAGAAACTCTCTGGGTGACTTTGAGCCAATCATTTCTCTTTCAGCCTAACCTACCTCACAGGGTTGTTCAAAGATCCAAGTCTTTAATTTATGATAAAGAGCTTGATCGCACAATACTTGAATAAACTGATGCTTTGTTTTCACAATGCCGTGTGGGTAAATAGGATATTTCAAATGGGGGAGAAGAATTCCCTTTCTGCTTGGGAATGGACCTAGCAGGGGCAAAATATAAATGTCACAAATATCCCTATATATGGGGTAGCATAACAAAATAGGCTGCATTGTTTCAGTCTTCCCAGATTGACCCAGGCAAGTGTGCTCAGCTAGAACAGCTTAGAATATCTGCTCTGCAGAACTACAGAAGGAAAAACATTATTTCCTCAATCTGGGGAAAGTGAGGGCATCTAGACAGTTTGCTGGTTCCCAGGTATATGTTGCAGCCCACTCAACCCTACTCTGTGAGCTTCTGTTGACCCCATTCTGATGTTCCATGTGATTTAACCTTTGGAGAGAGAAAAAACAGTGAAGATAAGGAGTTCTACTGGAACCCACGGTATATGGCAGTAGTTTCTCTTCAACTGCTGTTTACCAACCCGATGGGTGGCCACCTGCCAGATCCAAGGGTTGTGAATCTCACTTCATTTTTAGCCATTTCAGTCTCAAGTCTGCCCTTGCTCAACTCTAACCTAGGGGCACCATTAGATATACATAGGCTGACCATACCTCCCGTTTTGAACGGTACAGTCCCATTTTTTTAGCATTTTTCAACCGTCCCGTCATTTTGATAAAAATCTCAATTTTGTCCCGTTTTTTAAATCCGGCGGGAATGGCGTGGAAGGAGGATCCGAGCCGGAGCTGCCGATTGGAGGCAGCCCGGAAGAGGAAGCCCTCCCACCTATCAGCACATGGCAAAGGAGGGCGGAGAGGCAGAGAGGAGGGCAATTGGCCAGGCGGGAGCCAATCACGCGGACCAGGGGTGGGGTTTGCAGGCGGGAGCCAATCGCGCGGACCAGGGGGCGGGGACCCGTCTTTTTCATGAATACAGAATATTACATAAGACCCTGTCCCGTTTTGGTCTCAAGGAAATATGGTCAGCCTAGATATACACCTAGGGTCAGATAGAATAGTCCTCAGGGTCATTATTAGGAGTAGGGAGTTCTACGTTTGCCATCTTGAGCTCCTGAATGAAAGGCAGGAGATAAACCAAATAAATAAATAAAATAAACTCAGAGTCAATATGTGCAATTTGTTGCAAGTTTGTTGTTACAAGTTCAAACACCATTCTTTGAACTTGGGCAAGTTCAAGTTCTTGTGTGATCGTAAGAATTTAATTATCATAAGACAATTTGTAAGAATTGTGAGATAAGTTTTTCTCCTTTTTTAAATTGTCTGTCTATTCTGTACCAAAATGTCCACCTTGAAGCAGATATAGACTAACCTGTCCATTTATACTCAGAAGCCAGGTTGAGCCCCATGGGATTTAGAGTAGTCCAGAATCAGTTTTTCTCATGCAACGATCCTCCTTCGTTCATAGAATCTTATGGTGCTGAAATAATCTGGATGACTTCTTCCATTTGCAGCCCTCCTCATTTCTTCCATCTTTTTTCTTACTACAGAAAAAGCCAAGTTTCCTGCAGTTCCGTTGCTCTTTCTGAGGAGAACTGAAACTCAAGTCTGGTTGACAGCAAAACTCCATCTCGTGGCTAAAATGAAAGTTTGAGCGCTACTAGTGCTGCCTGTAAAATTCAGCTCAAGCACACTGACAATTCCAGTCTGATTAAAGAAAATAAACAATCCAGAATGATAACGACCGCAATTTCCGAAGTCAACATCTACAAGCTTGAGTGGACCAAATTACAGTCCTGGAAGTAGCTGCCTTCTTGACCTTGCAGGCTGAAGAACGGCACACGCTTTTCGTTTTTGTTCCCCTGCTAACACGTGAGAAAAATGCAAAGCTACAACAAACTAGGCCTCAACTCCTCTCCAGCCAGCACAGATTAGGGAAAGGTGCTTTCAAGGGCTTTTCAAGCACAAGTCATCTTTTACAAAGCAAAACAGGGCTAACAAAATACAGTAATTCAAAGCTGGAGCTGTATTTTCCTGTGGAGTCCTTGGTGCTCTCTGAGTCTTGTTGTTTTCTTGCAGACGTTTCATTGCCAGGCTAGGCAACATCTTCAGTGCGCTGTATTTTCCTGTACTTGGAACTCACGGGCCTAGGCCCAACTGAAGCCAGAAGCCTAACCTGGAGGGTATGACCTATTGCGATACAAGGAATGACTTGAGCCTCTGTTTAAAACCATATTTATGCATGATTTTTCTTTGGCAAGATACTAAATGACAAAAGGTAGTGCGAACGGGCAAAGAACAAGGGGAAAACTCCAAGGGGCAGTAATCCCTCAGAGCTTGTGGAAGCCTCAGGAAACGTCTACTTGGCATCTTGTAATGAGAGTTCAAAATTCCTCTCATTAGCCAAAATAGACCAGGTGGAGACTGGGGGGTGGATCCCAGGCCATCTGCTCGCACAGTAAAAGACATTTCCATTTGTTTACCCCCTCCCTGTAGTTATTAAAGAGAAGAACTGCACCCTTTCATTGCATTAGATAGAATAGGGCCTATTCTTTCCTCTGATCCGTCTCCTTCTTTATCACATGCAAACAAATGTTGGATCCAAATTTCCCACCAAACACATACTAAAATTATTGGAACAAACGATGAGTGTTAAAATGTTGGTGGTGAAATTAGGGTCATGCAGAGAAACCCTCCAGCACTTTTTTTCTACCAGGTTTCATTCTATTTGAAGGCTTCCAAGTGGTGGGAAGAGGCATGAGAAGGGCAGTTGTGTCCCCCTACTATCTGCAACCATAAAGTCAGCTCAAATATATCACCAAGAGAATGCAGAGAAATTCTTAAGCATGCCAGGAACAAGGAAGGGTCGAAAAACATCTTTCACAGGAGGGAAAAATAAGAAGTTGCAGAGCAGATTACAAGTTTGAAACAGCATTAGTAAATATAACTTGAACTGAATTTGAATGAATCATAGGAGCATAAAAGGGAAAAATCACATATCACTCCACCTAATTCAGGTTTATTCAGTCTCTTGCCCTCCAAATATTGGATTACATTGTTTAGGGTTCCCTGTCAGCTGGACTGAAAGTTCTGAAAGTTATACTCAAATATAGTTGAGAAAACAGGATTGAGTAAAGATGTCATTCCTGGCAAATAGAAGGGGAAGAAATGGAAGCAGTGATAGATTTTATTTTCTTAGGTTCCAAGATCACCGCAGACGGTGACTGCAGCCATGAAATTAAAAGACGCTTGCTCCTTGGGAGGAAAGCTATGGCAAACCTAGACAGCATATTAAAAAGCAGAGACATCACCTTGCCGACAAAGGTCCAAATAGTTAAAGCTATGGTTTTCCCAGTAGTAATGTATGGCTGTGAGAGTTGGACCATCAGGAAGGCTGAGCGTCGAAGAATTGATGCTTTAGAGCTGTGGTGCTGGAGAAGACTCTTAAGAGTCCCTTGGACTGCAAGGAGGTCAAATCAGTCAATCCTAAAGGAAATCAACCCTGACTGCTCATTGGAAGGACAGATACTGAAGCTGAAGCTCAAATACTTTGGCCACCTAATGCGAAGAGAGGACTCACTGGAAAAGACCCTGATGCTGGGAAAGACTGAGGGCAAAAGGAGAAGGGGACGGCAGAGGATGAGATGGTTAGATAGCATCACCGATGTAATGAACATGAATTTGAGTAAACTCCAGGAGACAGTGGAGGACAGGAAGGCCTGGCGTGCTATGGTCCATGAGGTCACGAAGAGTCGGACACAACTAAACGACTGAACAACAACAAACAAAGATGTCATAATTAATGTCCGAAAGACTCAGATGCAGAGAACAGATAAATACTATCACGATTTTCATACTATATCTCTAGGTCAAGGGCCAATTTTCTTGGTATAGAAGTAAATATTTGATTGTAGTAGTTAGCCACAATTGTGGACTAAACCAGTTTGCCTTCTACAGGCTATTTTGATCCAAGCCTAACATTATTATGATATTGACTCAGATCAGAAGAATGTAAGAGTTGCAACTAACTGCCGAACATGTTAATTGAATTTCTTGTATCTTGATAAGGGAAAAGAAAAGCTAATAGTTGTAATAATACATCATTAGAATCTCCACTGTTTCCTCTAGTATTTAATAAAAGATGTAAATGCCCTGTGTAATGAATGAGATAAATTCAGTTTAAAATTGTGCCTTTTTTGCCAGTGTTCAAACATAAAAGAAAATTTAAACACTTTCATTTACGTATCACCTGCTAGATTATGGACATCTTCCACATCATAACAATGATTTTGTTTTTAGTATTTTTTAAAAGCCTCATAATATGTTTCTCCTCTTCCATGGCACTGCAGATAAAAATAGTATCAAGGAAAAGAGACAGATGTCCCTTTGGTGATTTTAATAAGCTCTTCATTGCCCTTAAAGTCAGATGGAATTAATTCAAGAGTTTATTCCTTATTTTTAAGAGGAGAAGAGAAGTGAATAGAGAAAGACAGCATAGAATCAATTATTGTTGTTTGATCACAGAAATTGATCACAACAATTGATCACAGAAATCTATTAAAAGAGAGAGAAAAAAGACTTCCTATTTTTTTCTCTCAGACACATCACTCCTTGATCAGGCAGACATTTCACTAACATGGTCTTTTTATCCATGGCTTGTAGAATAAGCCATAGTGGCCCACCATACCATGCTGATTTATAAACCAGTGGCCGTCTCTATGTTGTTGTTCAGTCGTTTAGTCGTGTCCGACTCTTCGTGACCTCATGGACCACAGCACGCCAGGCCTTCCTGTCCTCCACTGTCTCCCGGAGTTTGCTCAAATTCATATTCATTACATCAGTTATGCTATCTAACCATCTCATCCTCTGCCGTCCCCTTCTCCTTTTGCCTTCAGTCTTTCCCAGCATCAGGGTCTTTTCCAGGGAGTCTCTATAAAAGCTACTTAATCAAATCTAAACAAAACAAATTATAGCCTAGCATGCAATAATTATGACTAATGTTTGAGTGAATAGACATGTTGGGTTATTGACTATTATTGAGCATTTTCTTGATTATTCTTTCTAGAGCATGTCAGAAATGGCATTTCAAATGTCTTCACCAAATCTGGGCAGAAAAAAAGGGGTGGATGACATAACCAAGGAAAATAAATTCTCCAATAACTTCTCAAGAATAGGACTCCCTCTTAGGTGGTTGGTATCCATAGCACTGGTGCTGGAGAAGACTCTTAAGAGTCCTTTGGACTGCAAGGAGGTCAAATCAGTCAATCCTAAAGGAAATCAACCCTGACTGCTCATTGGAAGGACAGATACTGAAGCTGAAGCTCAAATACTTTGGCCACCTAATGCGAAGAGAGGACTCACTGGAAAAGATCCTGATGCTGGGAAAGACTGAAGGCAAAAGGAGAAGGGGACGGCAGAGGATGAGATGGTTAGATAGCATCACTGATGTAACGAACATGAATTTGAGTAAACTTTGGGAGACAGTGGAAGACAGGAAGGCCTGGCGTGCTATGGTCCATGAGGTCACGAAGAGTCGGACACGACTAAACGACTGAACAACAACAACAACAACAATCCATAGCACTGCTGAAAAAGCTCAGGCAGAAGAAGATGCTTTCCTTTGGATTTAATGGAGAGTCAGACTGCTAGAGAGAGCATTGTACAATACAAGGCAGACTATGCATACACAACTATCCGCTGGCAACTTCAGAAATAAGTAAGCATACAGAGCGCAACCTAGAAAATTTCACTAACGTTTTCTTCTTCTTTGAAATAATTTTTAAAAGCCATTTCTCTTTCATCTGATTGAACCGCCCAGAGTCCCCTTGTGGGAGATGGTGCGGTGATAGAAGTCGAAACATAAATAAATAAATAAATAAACAAACAAACAAACAAACAAACAATGACTGAACCGTTGGAGGAGATGGGCGGTAATATAAATCTAAATAATAAATAAATAAATAAATAAATAAATAAAACTAGAAAGCGAAGGTAATAAATAATACAGGTATGCCATAGCACTAACATTTATATTTTAAATCCTCAATTACCTTGAACGATCAACTTTTTCCATGCTGGCTAGCCCATGTCTTCTGCTCATGCAAGATCCTTCCTTGATAAAACTAGAAAGACATTTGCTTAGTGGTGTCACCCTGCTTATGGAATGCCCTGAATAAAAGTCAACACAGTCCCCGTGTTACAATTCATTTAATGCCAGGTGAAAACATTTATTTCATTTCATTTTCCTAGGTACCTTAAGTTATGTAACCCTTTAGCCTGCTATATATTTTTAGCAGCTAACTCATATTTCTCAGGTTATAAGCTCATCTTGTACACCTCAATACACTTGGGTGATCGCCTTGGAATCCATAGGTTGAAGTACATACACATTTTAAAGAGTGGGTCATTTAGTTCTGGAAAAGATTGCCCTTTGCTAGCGTGATATGTGACCTCACCATATAGGTGGAAGCTAGTGCTATGCTAAGAAAAATCCTCTTCTACACTCTCCTTTAGTTTACTGGAAAAGAAATTGCTTTTGATATTTTTCCCTCTCAAAGGAGAAGAAAATTTCAGGGAAATTCTCAGAGGATGTAGGCCAAGCACTTATAGCTAGTTTCAAGATGGCCAAAGAAAGTGAACTGTCTTTCACTCATGCTATCACTGTCCAGTAGTCCCCATCTTCCTGGTTTCCCATCCTGTAGTTCAAACCCAATTCTAACAACAAACTAGACAATATTATGGCTTATTATTGTGTCAAGTGAATCCTATCAGTCTCTCTCAGTCTAAATTATTAGATGTTTTGGGGATAAATTGAGTAGCTGGGCTGGATTCCTGTTTGTTTTAATCATGGTATGTTGACTAAACCATAATGGCCTAATTCATAAAAATGCTAAATTATAAACTATGGATGATAAACTATATGTCTGGTTTCACATTACACAGTCAAAAGCAAACCAACTATGTTATGGTCCACTTCCAGCCAATGGACCGGAAGCATCCCTCTACTTTGAGCATCATGGAGAAAAGATAGAATAAAATTTAATTAATAAATGGTGCTAGATAGGGTCTTTATGTCAGCTTCCCATTTCAGAGTAGTAGGAAAGCTTGAGTTTATATTTTGCTTCTACATATACTTCACAAGAAATAAACTACCAATATCATCTCCTTTTTCCCAAAATTAATTTAACCCCTTCTTTCTTTGCTTCTAATAGTCTTCTTCTACTCCACTCAACACCCATGTAATCCTAGAGCTCCCATATTTATATCCCATGGTATTAACACAAGGTGTTGTAAAAGGGAGGATATTAGTTTCTCCCTTATGTCTGTCAGAATTAATAACTTCTCTATCACTGATAACTTCAGGTCAATATTAGATTCGCAGATATGGATGGATATAAAATGTATGGAAATGTAATCACTGATTTGTCAGTATCCCCAAAGTCTTTAGGTTATTGAATTTTGGGTTGTGACTATTGAAATGAAATTGAAAGACAGAAAAAAAGAAATAATGTTCGCGATAAACTCTGTGACAGGGAAATTCCTCTAAATAATGCTTTTTAAGAATTGGAACCAAACTCATCAGAATATGGAAGAAATGTTAGTACAGCAACTTTAAGAGTAAACATTGAAAATGTCTGCTTAATTTCAACAAGATTGGTAATACAGTCCTACAGGGGATGTCAGTGACTGGATGGTGAACTAGACCAATTGTCTGTAGCTTGAATCATGTCAACTGGATTTCTATTTTCTCAGTGGAAACGTTTTCTTTTAAACTTTCTAAGATTTCTGAGAAGACAGGATACCCTGGAGAAGATGCTGATGCTAGGGAAAGTGGAAGGTAAAAGGAAGAGGGGCCGACCAAGGGCAAGATGGATGGATGATATTCTCGAGGTGACGGACTCGACCGTGGGGGAGCTGGGGATGGCGATGGCCGACAGGAAGCTCTGGCGTGGGCTGGTCCATGAAGTCACGAAGAGTCGGAAGCGACTGAACAAATAAACAACAAAGATTTCTGAATTTTCAGAAGTTGAGCAAAAAAAAACCCCAACTTGATATGTTGAACAGTTTACCCAACAAAAAACACAGAGGATTAAAGTTTTTTGCCCAGATTATATCACAGCAGTGACATTACATTTCTTTCTAGTTGTTCTGCATTAACTGCTTTTGCATAGTTAGTGTGATGAATGGGATTGTTGTCTGGGGCAACAGACACTAAATGAGTGGGTTCAGATCCCCTGTTAAATCTTGCTTATGGAAGATCACCCTGACCATACAAATACAGGCACAATTTTAAGAAATAAGTCTCCAAAGGCTACACTTAAGATGGGTTGTATGTGGATTATGCAGAATGTTACCACTCTAATTTTAACCCAATGGCTACATCCACATATCCAAAGCATGGCTTCTTTAACCACGATTTGTGGTTAAACCATTGTGGCTTTGCAAACCACAGTGACCGGCTTTATATAACATGGTAGGCCAAAAGCTAATGAACTGCATTATGGCTTCCTACAGCATGCAAAACCAGTCATTCTTCAGACAGTACGTCCCTAATACATTTAATATCTACACACAGACTGTTGTGGTTGGTCATAAATTACATGTATACCTAGGTTTTGGGAGCTGGGTTAGCTATTCCAAAAACATTCAACTATAGAGGTTGCCAATGAATGCTTTACTAGAGACAAATATCTGAATATATGATGCAAGTATTCCAAGCCTTTTTTTCTGAGGTGGTATTTTACATACGGCCTATTTCTACTCAGTCCTCTTTTCACCTGGCTTTCTTAATTCAATTTCCCCATTGGCAAGTTCTGTCCAGTTTAACCAGGTTTTTGGATTAAGCACTTTTAATTGCCACTGAGAAACTTTTGTGAGGCAGGTGACGGGAGGGGGAGGCCATCTCTTTTCTTTTCTGCTCGACTCTTCAAACTCTAGATGACCCAGAATAAAATCCCTTTGAACAAGACTTAGTTCCTCAGTGAACCAGTGAAAACGTTGTAAAAATAAACAAGGGCCATTGTTTGTCCTTCTAAGACTTGGGAATTCTTTTTGACTAAGCGCTTTGCCCTACCTGAGCTGAAAGCTGGCAGCCTCGAAATGAAAAGAAAGGCTGTTTGAATGTAAAATAGGAAACGGAGATCCACATGGGTCTGTATTCACACACTCAGCCTGATCACAACTTCATTAAAGTAAAAAAAAAAAGTCTGGCTGAAACTTGAAGCCAATTTGGAAAGATTTACTGTAGCTCAGGCTTGAAATCCTCTGCATTTAGCAAGGCTAAGCAGAATATTCAACTCCCCCCACTTTTTTTAGCAAAATAAAAGAAACCAGAAAAGTAAATAATGGTGGCCTATGATCCCATGAGAAGATCAAATAATAGTGGACAAAAAGATTAAGAGCAGCTCCACCAATGGAAACGAACTACTACCTTTCAATCACAGAAGTTCAGTCAATGATATACTATGACCCTGTTGATTGATCAGCTCCTCAAAATAACCACAGAATCTCTGAGAGACGTCTTCCCATTCCAGTGCCATTCAACTATTTTAGATTATACAGTAACTTCCCTTATCTCTGATATTGGTGGATGGGAATTGTAGTCCAAAATACCTGGAGAAAAAACATGTTGCAGAAGGCCATCCCAAAGAGTTACTGCAAACTTTTTAATATTAGTCAGTCTTAGAGACATTCATCAAGTGCATTCACTAGTTAATATGAATTGGAGAATGTTTAGGACCTTCTATGTGGCATTACACTGTTTTTATCCTCCCAACAAATTTGTGTGTGTGTGTGTGTGTGAGAAAGAGAGAGAGAGAGAGAGAGAGAGAGAGAGAGAGAGAGAGAGAGAGAGAGAGAAAATGTTTGCATGTTTGTGTGTATACTGTGTGTGTTTGTATATATATATACACATACACACACACACACACACATACATATAGGTAGTCCTCACTTAACAGAATTTCCATACTAAGTGATGTGGTCGTAAAGCGCATGTCACGTGACCACGCCACTTAGCAACAGCAGTTCCGGCAGTACCCGGTTGCCATTGCTAAGCGAATCACCACAGGTTGTTAAGTGAGGACCTCACGTGACTGCAACTTCTGACTTCCTGCTGGGTTCCCCATTGATTTTATTTGTGGGAAGCTGGCAGGGAATGTCAGAAATTGTGATCAAGTGACCACAGGATGCTGCGACGGTCAGAAATCCAGGCCGGTTGCCAAGCACCCAGATCACAATCATGTGACCATGGGGGCTCTGCGATGTCTGGAACTTTGAGGACCAGACGTAAGTACCACTTATTCAACACTGTTATAAGTTCAAACGGTCGCTGAACAAGTTGTCGTTAAGTGAGGACTACCTGTACACATGTACATATTCTCTCTCTCTCTCTCTCTCTCTCATATATAGATATCCTTTCTTTAAAAAAGTAAAACTGCTAACATAGGACCTGTGATAAAACCTCCCTACCTGGTTCAAGCAGTCAGTGAGTCATCCTGAGTAATCACTGCCTTCTAGCCCAATGTTTCCCAACCTTGGCAACTTCCTGGGGTGTGGCCTTCAGTACCCAGAATTCCTCAGCCAGCATGGCCATTGCTGGGAATTCTAGGAGTTGAAGTCCACACATCTTAAATTTGTTAAGGTAGGGAAACACTGTTCTAGCTTAAAGGATTGTTGCAATGCCAGAGTAGAAGAGCCACTTGGTACCCTTGGAAGGAAGATGGGATATAATTTTAATCATCCTGGTTGGGTTTTCCCATCACAATAAACTATAATGTCGTTTGAAACCTTGCCATAGCAAGCTGTTTGAACCCAGCTGTTGTCTTTTCTAACTCATGGTCCAGAACTCACAACCAGCAAGTTGTGTTTTATTTATTAAACCTTGGATTAACACAGCACGTAAACCTCATCAGTATATCAAAATATTTTACACAATATCTTGTACAGCGAGTTATCAATAGTAGCCATGAATTCACATGCTTGATGAGAACACCTACAAAGGACCAACACTTAAAATGTCTTGCGGTATCATTGAGAAATTCATTTCTGCACACACCCAGCCACCCGTGGTGAAACCTAAAGTTGGCCCTTTATACTTCTCTATGGCAAGCCGGAATTAAACAATACCAGAGATACCCAGACTTTCCCCATAATTCTGAATTCTGATATGACACTGAAAGAAGTTCCTTCTTAATTGCTCTTAAGTCAGTTGAAATATTTTTAGGTTCTGGCTGACTTGCTTTTGAAAATGCGAGGTTGTCTGCCAGAGAAATATCTTCTCCGCATCTTGGATAATTTCAACATATGTATCTTGGACCATTACCATTTTGGAACATTCAAATGCGGCAAGTGTTAAACCCTCACTGTTCTGTTTGTTTGTGTTTTATTTTGCACATAAATATGTTTCACCATATTATAACTTGGCAAAATGATGCTTTTTTTTTTTAAGTCAAAAGACTGAAGATACGATACGTAGCTCTTTCTGGTGCCAGACAAGGTTTGAAAAGCAGAGCCTCATCCATTAACATCAAAGAGGTCAACTGGGGGGGTTTCGTGCTACAAATCCTTTACTGAATGTCCTCATTCTTTTTTCAAAGTATAATGTACAGAGAAATATAGTCCTGCTTCTTTACAGAGAAAAAAAGTAGCTGACCTACCTCATCCTGATTCAATCTCAAGTGATGTTTGTCATCTTCTAGGCATTTCTTTCATGAAAAAGGGTCTGAGGGTATTGCTTTGAGATGCTCTCTGCTTAATTAAGGTATGCATCTCTCAGCAAAAGAAAAAAAAAATCTGATTTGAATAGTCGGTGGTACCTGACTCTTAAATGGGGAAATACAAAAGGATGCTGTATGATCCTTCTCCACTTCAGGATGACACCACACCTATATATTTCAAAAGATGAGGATAGGCTGAGCCTCTGTATTGGCTGGCTCTACTATAGAACTAATGCAATCAACTGGATGTCATGCAAAAAAATAAAAATAAACATGCTTTCCTCCCTCAACACATAAACAATCACATGTATTCTTGTTTGTATTCTTGCTTTTACCAAACAAATTTTTCCCATTGCTTAACCTAGTATCTCACACCATGGAGATGCTAAAGAAAGAGAAGAGGAGGATCTGGTTTAAATACCACTCTGAAGCAAACAATTATTTGATTTTGGCTTAACTTGGTTGCAAGAACAGCATACTGTGGTTCACACATAATATTCACATGTAATGTGAATATTATGTGTAAGCTCAGCCTCATAATCAAAAGATAACAGTCTAACATGGAAAAAAGCAATGGACTTGCAAATAGATGTTTGTACAATTTGGAATCTAAAGCTTTTAAACTTACGTTTAGTCCCAAACCACCAGAGAGACCCTTGAAAAGTCTATTTCTGAGTAAGTCTTTCCTCTTGAGTCTGCTGTTAGGCACTTTAGATGGGCCTTTCTGTGTCTGGAATCTACACAATATGATGCCACCATCAGAAATGTGGTTCAGTCAAAAAGCCATGATTAAGTATGATGCCTTAACATCTCAAGGGAACATAGCCTTAGATCTCACACCTTGATTGTTATCCTATAGGATTTTGACATAGTGACTGGATTCACTCACTATGCTAAGCCATGACTTATTCAATCATGGTTTATGAAAGCCACAATTGACTGGGTTCACACAACATCATTAGCCATTAGCTATGGCTTAACAAAACTCAGCAGGGAGATTCACACAACATGTTAAGCAAAATCAAGGAAACTATACCATGTGTTGAGAAGATGCATGCACCCAGATTAGGGTTACTATAACTGACCTGTAAAAAACTTAGAGATTCTTGTATTTGTTTGTTGTTGTCTAAGATTGTCTTGGTTTCTGCAGCCTAGATCTAAGGCCCTACTTCCCATGGAGAAACAGTTCTTCGGGTAGCCTCTCTTTCTCCCAGAGAAACAGATTTCTCATAGATTTCAGCCAAAATGGAAACTACTCTATGTTATATTGTCTATTTTCTTCCATACAGTGCATACAAAGTTAAATAGGCAGCCACTGGATGCTGTCCTTCAATTGTTCTCTTAAAAGTGGGATGGGAAAAAGAAAGATGGAAGAGAAAACAAACAAGAGGACCAGGAACCTGGTGGCAACAATGACATGAGATGGATAAGCAAGTTGCTTTAAAAAGAAAACACTTCTTCAGAAACAGTTGGTAAACCACATGTACAAAAGAGTCTTAATTACATCTGCTGGTGAGTTGGAAGAAGAGACTCAAATAGACATCAGAAAGCTCAGAAAGTATGTTCTATATTCTCTTTATGTAGGGCCTGCTTCAGCTATAGCCCTCTTGTGTTTCTGATTTTCATCCCATCAATGCAGACTGACTTTCATTAATGTCTTCTCTTCTCTACTAAATGCACTTTTGGCCAAATACCAAGCTGGCTTGTTCCCATCCTTTCCCAATAAAATTTCAGCATGATCTTTTTCTAACTATGCTTTGCGGAAGGAAGGAAGGAAGGAAGGAAGGAAGGAAGGAAGGAAGGAAGGAAGGAAGGAAGGAAGGAAGGAAGGAAGGAAGGAAGGATAAGCTCCATATCTTCTAAAGCACAACTGGATGTGCAGTGTATATTGACTCAGTCATAGTCAAAGGAATCTATATAAAATATATATAAAAAAATAAAATTCCCTCCTCACCCCTATGGGTGGTATGTGTCTTCCTCAACCTCGGGTCCTCTACCAGAGGCCTGGGAGTTTGAGGGTTCTGCGCAGTATCTTAGCTGTTCCTAGCCCTGCACTCTTCTGGACAGAGAGCTCTGATGTTGCTCCTGGGATCTGTTGGAGCCACTCTCCCAGCTTAGGAGTCACAGCTCCGAGTGCCCCTACCACCACTGGGACCACTTTGGCCTTCACTTTCCACATCCTCTCTAGTTCCTCCTTCAGGCACTGGTACTTCTCCAGCTTCTCATACTCCTTCTTCCTGATCTTGCTGTCACTTGGCACTGCTACATCTATCACCACCGTCGTCTTCTGGTCCTTGTCTACTACCACAATGTCTGGTTGATTGGCCAGTACCTGCCTGTCTGTCTGGATCTGGAAGTCCCACAGGATCTTAGCCCTGTCATTCTCCATGGCCTTCTGTGGAATCTCCCATCTGGACTTTGGAGGGTCTAGCCCATACGCTGTGCAGATGTTCCTGTACACAATGCCAGCTACTTGGTTGTGCCATTCAATGTATGCTGTATGCTGCCTGCATCTTACACCCTGCCACTATGTGTTGGACTGTCTCTGAGGCCTCTCCGCACAGTCCGCACCTTGAGTCCTGTCTAGTGTGGCAGACCCCTGCTTCTATGGATTGAGTGCTTAGTGCCTGTTCTTGTGCTACTATGATCAGTGCCTCAGTGCTGTCTTTTAGTCCAGCCCTTTCCAGCCACTGGTAGAATTTCCCAATGTCAGCCACCTCAGCTATCTGTTGATGGTAAATCCCATGCAGGGTCTTGTCTTGCCATGGCACTTCCTCTGCTTGATCTTTCTTCCATGTCTGATATAATTTGCTTTCCTTCACTCCTTGATGTGATTCATTAGCCGCTGAGGGCCTGAAGTACTGGAGAACTGCAGTGACACAAGCCATAACATGGTATTGGTTGGTTGGTTTGGTTTCAGCTTAGTGTATGGTGTGAACCCAGACTTTTTCTTGATATCTTTCTTATTAAAACTAGATTAAGAATTGCACAGACAACTATTGGTCTCAATCACATGACGGCAGCATTCAAGTTAGCAAGCTGTTCAAACAGAAATATTTTCATTTCCATTGATTGAGCTAATGGAATCTCACAGTCCAGTGTGAAATGTTAGCCCAGGCAATGTATAGGAGACCTTGCTCCAGTCTGGACACCCTCCAGGGATGTGGACTTCAACTCCCAGAATTCCCTAGCCAGCATGACTACTGCTGAAAGTCCAGAGTTGTCCACTCATCAGGGAGATGCCCAGGTGGAGGGAGGCTGGTGTAGAGCTAGAGAATCATTTACAAAAATCCAAACTCTCTTTAAATAAAAGAAAGTAGGTGTATGATTGGTTTCTGGCCTTTTTTTAGGTTTAATGAGGAATAATATTGTTCTTGCTTCACGTTCTGTCATCTACTTGCAAATGACTCTGAAGCCCAGCTTTTTCTTTCCCTAAGATGTATATAATAACCACACTGTACATTAAAGTACTGTAGTTGCATTTGCTACAATAAAATTCACATGCAAGGAACACTGTTTTGTCTCCTAGTTTCCATACGATATCATCCTGCACATAACCTTAAAATTGAAATGCCATGTCATATTTTCTGCCTCCAGTAGCAAGTGTTATCTTACCTTACATTCTATTATATCATTGTATTTTCTCCATCCTGCTTGATAAGCTGTCAATATTGTTTTGGCAGCAGAAATTTCCATCTTCTGCATCAGATGATCTCCGTGACCTTTAAGCAAGTTGCCGGTGAGATAATTTACTTGCGTTATTGTGACAAAATAATATCTTTTTCCAGAGGGTCACGTGACTCGCGATCATTACACGATTCCCCAAGAACGATTAAAAATTTGCACTTTTTCCTCTCTCCTTTTGAAAGGGGGTGGGGGGGAGAGGGAGAGGGAGCATTGAGAGAATTAGCACATTTCTTATCAACAGACTTCTCTTAGGAGAAAGGAAGGAAGAAAAGAATTTAAAAGGTGGCTCTTGCCTAGAAAATTATTTAGGGCAATGGATCATATGGTGGCCTACTTTCCCTTTTAAAAATAAAAACAAATGCTAAATCTATTTATTTGTTATTTTCACTGCTCAGCCTTTTGTAGCTAATGTTTTAATACAATTTTTGAATGTCTTGTATTAGCAGAAGGATGTAATCACAAATATCAAGCTTTCTGGCATCTTTTGGCTCTCTGCACATAACAAAAATGTCAAACAGATTTTAATGAAAGGCAGCATGCTTGTGGGATATTCACAGTCTGACATGGAATTCTAATTTTCAGATGTCTTAGGCTTACTGTTTTAATGCACAAACAATTGCAACTTGGAATATTTTATTTTATAAAGGAGACAGCAAATGAATCCAAAAACAAAATTTATCACATTTCTGAGTTGCTGCCACCAAGCTTTGTTCTAAATCATGCCCAAATTCTTAGGAGTTTGGCTTGTAAATTAAGCTGGCAACCATTTCTCTCGGTTTGCAGATCGGTTGATATCTCCTACCTAGAAAACCTAGAATATACATATTCTTGATTCTATATACTACAGGTTGGAAGCAAAGGTTTTCTTCATCAGGGGAAAGACATATTCCACTTGAGAACATCATTTCAACTGGGAAACTGTGAGCATCTCAAACCAAGCCAAATCCAAAAAATGCTAGGGAATTCCTGGAAGCTTGGCACTCAGACAAAGCAGCCATCAACAGACACATAGAGGTAAACAACATTTACATGCCATTCATAAGAGACAATAGAAAAGCCAGAAGACCAGAACACCTCCTTGCCAGCAATCAACACCCAGATATGCAAAGATTAACACCAGGATTAGCACCAGAGGAACAATCAAACAGCACAATATACCCTTATCAAGGAACTATTAACTCAATCAACCAAGCAGAAAACAACAGCCCAATCAAGGAACTACCGAGGAGAGAACAACACCTCCACCAACACAAGCAGGACAAGTCCTGGTACATAAACAGAGAGCAAGTACCACTCCCTTTTCGCACTGAAGATGTTGCCTGGCCTGGCAATGAAACGTTTGCAAGAAAACAACAAGGCTCAGAGAGCACCAAGGACTCCACTTGAGAACATGCTATTTTATATCATTTACTAGAGTCAACCTGAAATTAAACCCACATCTGTTCCTTGGTGCAGAAGAGGTCTCAGAAAAAATCTTTCATAATCGATTACCCTCGGACAGCATGAGAAATACTATAGAAACTACAGACTTCATCATACCCTGGACTCTCTCTTTTTTTATATAATAATTTTACTGAACATTACAATTAAGGAGATAAAAACTAATAGAAATTTTAAAAAATAAGAATAAAAAGAAAAAAGAAAACGTGCAGAAAAGAAAAGAAGAAAAATAGAAAAAATGAGAATATTGTAGAGAAAAAGAAAAGAACTATATAAAGAAATGACTTCCCCATTCATAGGGGGGACAAGGTAACTTATGACCTTCTCTTAAAATATAACAAATGATCTGTTCTTCCCATATCTCATCTCTTATCTATAAACAAGTCCTTAAAGCCTCATCATTCAGTCCTGGTCAGCAAAAATCCATTAAGGGTTACCAGAGATAACAACATATCTATTTTAACCTTGATCAAATAAACCAACTTTATATTCCTTCCTTTTACTTTTAACAATCTTTAATCTCTTCAGGTAATATCCTAGAACTCGATTTCTTTTCATTTTTTCTTTGTCTCTTCTCATAAAATCCTTCAAAACTTTAACAGGTTGCTTGTGTAGGTCCAATATAGAAAAAGTATCCAGGTCACTCTTTTGGTTTGTTATTTGTATATCCCTTTTAATTATTAAGACATCAGCCAGTTTCATTTGTATATGTAGTGTAGCATCTTTTTCCATATCATTCTTGTAACCTGTCATTTTTAAATCCACTTTCAAATCAGTCTCAGTCTTGTCCAGTAAAACTTGTTCCTCTTCCATAAAATCTTTTAAACACAGTCTATCTATAATGGCGGACACTCTTAAAATTATCTTCTGGGTCCTTTGTTCACAAATATCCAATGTTAAAGTATTTTGCTCCATTCTGTATTAGTAAGTCAAATTTCAGTGTTCCTCTCCTTTAATTGTATTTGAGACAGAAAATCCACAAGTACCTTTCCTCAGTATTATTTCCCAATAGAAAATAGCAACAACAATGTACATTGTGAAATAATGAACTGCAAAAGGCTTTCTGAAATCGGCTGCTTCCCTCTGCCTAATGGTAGGGATGGTCCGTATTCCAACCTCTTCTTGGTCTTCCACATTCAAATCAGAGAAGAGAGGAGAGAGGTGCTGATGATGTCACCTAAAATGTCTACAAGCAAACAACCAAGCTCAGAGAGCACCAAGGACTCCACAGTTCAATCCTGAGCTACGTATAGTTTCTTCTATTGGAATATGCTTTAAAGAAAAATAATCAGGTTCACCTGAATGTATAGCACTATTTGTACAGTCCTTTGAGTCTTGGCCACTGGATCTTCTTTAAAGGTGGGGTTTGGGCTAAATTATTTTGGATGATATCCCTTCCTATGAAATCAAATTGCTTGATACTTTTAATGTAGGCTTGTGCTTTAATAAAGATCAAACCTGAAATTTCTGAACATTCACCCAGTTTCCATCTGAATAGCTGGAGTCAAAATTTCTACAGGCAACGTATAATATTATTCTGAAGCAGGTCAGCCGTTTGAAATCTTCAACAAAATGCATGTGTACAGCTCTACAAATCGCCACAAAGAACACGGATCAATGTGATGGCCTATTGACAAAACTTCCACTATAATGCATATATTTTGTGCATTTTTATTGTGATCATGCATGTTGATTCATAGCTGGCTTGTCAATAAAAAACATTGCACAAAGTCTTTAAGCTATAAATGTCACCAAAAATTATTACAACAATAACAATTTTTATGTGGGCAGGGGTCTTCCGAGGTAGGTTGCAGAACTATAAAAGAAAAATAAAAAGATTTTGCTGACCGGTATCCCATTGCCCAAACAGTAAGCCAGCCATTGATTTATGTTAAAAGCACATAATAATGTGCAGCATATTTAAATGCAGTAGACTTATGAGTAAGGATACCTGCCGCATTGTACTCTCTGTATGAATATATAGGCGTTGTTAACGCTCACCCCAAGCAATCTGGATTGGAGCTGATAATATAACAGAAAGCAGTTATTTTAAATACAACATAAAGAAACATGTTAGCACACAAAGAGACTATGTTCACACAGCGCACTTTACCTGGTTGCTGAGTTAAGCCATTTCAGGGTTGGCACAGTGCACTGAATCAAGTCTCAAATGCAACTAACCAAGATGAATGCATGTCAAGTGGTGTGTGCTGTGTAAACACAGCCAGAGTGAAGGTTCTTCAAGAAAATGAGAAAGAAGCTAATGTCAGATAGGGGTTCCTGAGGGTCAAAATACAGAGATATTACATTTTAACCTTTATTATTATTCCCCTTGGGGGAGTTGGGTGATGATAAATTTGATTAAATAAATAAAATAAATAAAAATTTTGAGTTTCACTTTTTTGTTACTGGGAAGACAAGGAAACTGATTCCAACTGAACCACCAACATTATGGGATTCAAGGGCACTCAGCTAAAGGCCCATAGATTCTGGTTATGAGCTGTTCAATGTCTATGGTTGCCTCTTGTCTACTGAATGATGTGGGGTGGAGCTGAAAGGCATGCTGGATTCATGACCACTCCACCCAATTAGACTTTCTTTTCCATTAAACATGGGTTTCTTCCTCTTCTCTCTTCTCTGATTTGAATGTGGAAGACCAAGAACAGGTTGGAATATGGACCATCCCTACTATTAGGCAGAGGGAAGCAGCCAATTTCAGAAAGCCTCTTGCAGTTCATTATTTCACAATGTACATTGTTGATGAGGGCAGCGCAGTTGTGTAACGGTTAAGACTGCCGACTGTCGAATGAAAGGACGGCAGGTCGGCAGTTCGAGACCCGGATTTTTTTTACTTATTTCGTATGGCATTTTTCTTGCTGGGAAATCCCTTGTGAGGTCCAGCAGCCGGATGTGTAGACTATTTAACCGTGACAAGTCACGTTGCCCGGGGTGCACCACGAGGAGGCTAGTCTACATTGTACCCGCTGTTACCTTCCCACCGAAGCGGTACCTATTTATCTACTCGCATTTGCATGCTTTCGAATTGCTAGGTTGGCAAGAGCTGGTGCGACACTCGGGTCTCGAACCGCCGAACTTGAAACCCTCCAGCCGACAAGCCTGGAGCCTTAACTGCTAAGCCACCACGCCCCCTTTTCGAGACCCGGAACCACCGTGTAACGGGGTGATCTCCTGTTCTCGCCCAGCTCCTGCCAACCTAGCAGTTCAAAAGCACGTAAAAATGCAAGTACATAAATAGGTACCACTCTATTGGGAAGTACATAAATAGGCACCACTCTATTGGGAAGGTAACAGCGTTCCGTGCGCCTCGGCGTTTAGTCACGCTGGCCACATGACCACGGAAGCGTCTACGGGCAACGCTGGCTCCCTCGGCCGAGAATCGGAGATGAGTGCTGCCCCCTACAGCCGGATACAACTGGAAGGGGAAACCTTACCTTGCCTTTTTACATTGTTGTTACTATTTTCTATTGGGAAATAATACTCAGGAAAGGTACTTGTGGATTTTCTGTGTCAAAGGCAAAACAAATTAGCTTCTGATACTGTGCATATTGATTTAGGTGGTGCTTTTTCGACCATTTTGCCTAACCCTGACCATAATCTATTATCAGATTTTTGGAGAAGGGATAAAAATATATGATGGTCCTTAGCAAATGTCATGGTGTATAACCTGCACTGAAAACTACCCAAATCCATTTGTCTGTTTTTTTTTAAGATAAAACAATTGCTTCACGACATCACAACGTTTCAGTTTTGATTTAAAAAGAAATTAATCAGGTGGGTCGTTCCTACAACGCTGACTTAAAACTGTGGCAAATTATATTGCATTAAATGCAAATGGTACCTATACTGACTGAAAATAAACCCTATCTCTACAATAAAATGTGAACATTTGAAATGTTCCTGGCTCTTTATATAGGGAGCTGCAAAAGAGAAAAATTGTCCCTTAAGTTTATCTTGACACATTTATAGAATTATATGGGGGATCCAGATAAACTTTTCTCACAGTTCCCACATCATATTTTGCCTTTTTTTCCCTTTCTGCTACCAATGTGAAGAATAGTTGATTGGCAGTGCGTCTGGAAGCACCCTAAATGTCATATATATATATGACATACACACACACACACACACACACAAACACATATCTTTAACATTTATGTATTCTTATTCTTATTTACGTATTACTTCTGCACTGTTCTTAAAAATAAAGTTTACTGCAAGTTCAGCTCAAATCCTATTCATTCACATGCATGGAATTGTCTTGGCAACAATATGGAAGTGGTTATCCAATGCCTTCGTCTTCTTCCTATCCAAATATAATCAAGTTTGACCTTACTCTCACCTGTAATAACCCACTTTTTTTTATGCTAGAGTGAAGTCCAAATGTCATTAATTTTTAGATGGAAGCTGTCTGCCAAAGAACTTCACTGGTAGTGGTGGATGCTTTCTACAGGTACTCCTCACTTAACAACCACAATTGGTACTGGAATTTCAGTTGCTAAGCAAAGTGGACATTAAGCAAATCCAACCTGATTTTAGACCTTTTTTGCGGCAGTGGTTAAACAAATCACACAGTTCCCCGTTGATTTTGCTTGCCAGAAGCCAGCCGGAAGGGTTGAAAATGGCGATCACGTGACCATGGGATGCTGCAACGGTCATAAATGCGAACCAGTTGCCAAGCACTCAAATCATGATCACATGACTGTGGGGACACTGTGACGGTCGTAAGTGTGAGGACAGGTCGCAAGCTGGTTTTTTCAGCACCGTCGTAAGTCCAAACTGTCACTAAAAGAATGGTCATTAAGCAAGGACTACCTGTACATGTCATGCCTATGCAAAAAAACCTGAGTTCACTAATATTAAGACTCCTGGCGTTGCTGTTTTCTACGCTGAAGCAGCTGTTTGGGCATGAGCATAGAGGATTGAAAGCTCTTATAGCCATCTCACGAAGGCATGTTCTGGAGAATGAACACCTATCTAGTGTTGGTCCATGTTGTAATGAAACTCCATTAACAAAACAGATCAAGGGATTATGCTTTCTGGAAAGCTAAATATTTTAATCCAGAAATGCAAGAAGGAAAAGGAGCCTTCTTCTCAATGGCTCTCACCCCACGATAGGAACAGTCTTCGGTTTCCTATTGTTACCCTGATTTGTGGAGGATAGAAAGAAAATACACACACACACACGCAACACAGCACAGTAGGATTGCTGTGCGACTGTGGGCAGCCCTCCTCTTTTCTCACATCTCCCCTTTCCGTGCAGTTTTGTTTCATTGATTTGAACATGTTCTAATTTTGTCATTCAAGCCATATGACTCTCACAGCTCTATACAAACAAAACCTAATTTAGTCAGTGATGTTTTAAGTCATAACAATGACGGATGGCCGAGGTTCAGGTGTGCCAGAATATTTAAATACTTACTCTACATTTTTTTTTCTTTCCATAGTGATATGAAGATGGGCAGAGAGGTTTGGATGCTGGATTCCTCCTTCCTTCCTTCCTTCCTTCCTTCCTTCCTTCCTTCCTTCCTTCCTTCCTTCCTTCCTCCCTCCCTCCCTTCCTCCCTTCCTCCCTTCCTCCCTTCCTCCCTTCCTTCCCTTCCTTCCTTCCCTTCCTTCCTTCCTTCCTTCCTTCTTTTTCTTTTGGCACTAAGATTAATTATGATTTTACATCTGGACAGAAAAATATAATAAAAGCTCTTTCTATTCTACATTATTAATTGGTTCTTTAATTAGGAATTCCAGGAGCTTCAGAGGTTGGATTGTTAAAATTATACGTATGTATGTATGTATGTATGTATGTACGTACGTATTCAATCTGTTGCCTTTTTGTATCTTATGAAGGTCACCATAAAAAGTGATTGTTTAGCATAGCAGCCGTGAATTATGCCACACAGACAAGCTTTTAACCTATGCGCTTTAGCTCAGAGTGAGACACCCATGCTTGTGCTCCTTTTAAACAGTCCTCTATTGAAGAGGATTCAATCACCATAATGAATCTAAAGGGAAGCAGCAATCTTTTCCACTGAAAGAATTTCTAAAAGATTGTAGAATTTGTAAAACGAACAGCTCGCAGACTAAATGGCTGTGTGGGTGAATCAATTATGGTGGGGCTGGTGGCAGTCATAATATTTAGTATATATCAGAATAGTGTTTCAGGTATAATAAGATATGCGGGGGCTTGTCCCCCTTCGCCCCCGTTCCATTCCCCCTCTGCATCTCTTCCGCTGCCAGACGTTGCATGTGCAACAGCCAACTTAGTCAGTCACTGGCATCTAGTTAGGACTAGCATTAAGTCAATTAAAAAAAGCTTTTTTTTTAACTGGAAGCGTGGAGAGAGAAAGCTAAAAAGCCTCAAACTACCCTGCAGTAATTTTATTGAAAATATGCATCAGATTATTTGGGGGGGGAGGGAGAACTGAGCAACACAAATGCACCTACAATGCTGATGTGCAAATGTGCAACACAGAAATGATTTTTTCGTCTCCCTCCCAGGTCGGTTATCTCCCCACTTCCTTATTAATACCATAATTATTTTTGTCCGACAGCAGCATTTATAACCATCTAGTCTGTGTCCAACTGCCCATATTTCCATTAATCAAAGGCCCTGACGACAACTGCCATCATTTTCATTTATGATGACTTATAGGTTCATTGCAGTTCGCTTAAATGTTACGGGGAGCTAGACAGCTGTGGGCAACAGAAAGCACATCAAATGGAGCTGGGTTAATTTTTTTATATGTTTGAAAAATGAGATGAACCATCCGTGGTACAAGTTGAGTTGACGCAGGGAGCTCTCTGGATGCTTGGATTTCTTGACAGAGAGGAGAAAGGGTGCCTCAATGATCAAGAGCTTCCAGACACCTGGCTCTGCTTAAGGTGAGGGTTGCATACATGATCAGATGAACTCTTCAGGATGTGCCACCAGCTACTTAGGGAGCAAACAAGCCAGTATCAGATCCTTCTGAGTGGGCTTCCATACATCTTCAATGTTCCTACCAGGTGTTGGTGGGGATTGCATATTCTCGGAAGGCCCTTAAGACCTGGCTCTGCCGCCTGGCCTGGGACAACGGAGGTGGTAGTGCCTCCTGGGGTTGGCTGGCCCCGTAGCAATAAGACCTATGCTACGGTTTCCAATCCATCTTGGATTCTATTCTATTCTATTTTATTTTATTTTATATTTTATTTATTTTTATACATTTTCTATTTGTATGGTTTTAAATGTTTTAAATTTTTTAGGTCTTGATTATTGTAACCCGCCCAGAGTCCCTTGTATGGGAGATGGGCGGGGAATAAATTAAATAAATAAAAATAATAATAATAATATGGCTGCCACCGTGGTTTTGGTCATAAGTCAAAATAGTAAGCTTCTAAAAAATATAAATAAAACACTTTTGAGAGAGACAGAGACAGAGACAGAGACAGAGACAGAGACAGAGACAGAGACAGAGACAGAGAGAGAGAGAGATCTACAGGATCTCTTTGGGGCTCAGTGGCATCATCAGAAATAATGGAGAGGCTAGAAGCTGGTGCTTTGTCACAGGCCAGAATCCCAATTATTTCTTTTTATTTAAATGATATATAAAATAAAATAAATCCAGCATCAAGAGAAATGGCCTACCCATTTGGGATGAAGATAATTTCTGACGGATTCCACAGTTGGGCTTGCCCTAAATGATCATACTCCACCTCCAGCTGCCCAAAATAAACACATAAATGTTCAAAAATCCCGCCAATCAAACCCTTATCTTCAGGCTATAGTGCTATTACCCAAGGTCGTCTCCATGGCTCCTTACACCCACTTCTTTAAAAGGCTACCACCACTAACCTACGTGTGCATCATTTTGAGTTGGGATCAAAGTCTCCAGCACATGGCCATGGTCATTTTTAGTAAAGATGCTGCAAACGTGCTTCAGTTTAAGTAGCAGCAGCCGGAAGTTCCAAATATAACTTTTCCAATAGGCAGAAGTGCCAGAGATGGCAGAAAGGGTGTCTCTTTAATAAAAATAAATAAACTACTCTTTATTAGGAGTGTTACAAGCGTAGTCTTTTCAGGTTCTAGACAATGTAATGTGATTTATTCAAAGAAATGACGATGATTAGACATTAAATGGCACTAAATATTCTACTTCCTCTGTGCAGCCTGATAAACTGGTTTCATTAACATTATAAGTAACAAAAGTTTCCATTTCAGTCGGCCTGTTTCTTTTTTGTTTGTTTTCAACGCAATCTCAGCTGCAGATGCACAACGCTATAAAATTCGTGCTGTTAGCACATGCATTAAGTCATTGTAGCCGTACTTACAAACATATGGCTCTATATGTTGGCTTGATGAATAATTTCTATTTAGGGGTGCCATTTATAGAACCGTTTGTTGTATCTGTAGCTGTTGGCCAGGGATGGGCAACATGTGGCCCTCCAGAGGTTGATGGGCTGCAGCTCCCGTTACAGCTTGCCTGTGGCAATGATGGATGGGGATGGTGGCAGCTGGATTCAGCAACATTGAAACTCGACAGAGGAAGTCTTTTCATTGAGTTGAATGAATAGCAATGTTCAAACATTCACTTTATGTGGGCAAATATTATTAGACTTACACGTATATGGCCGCCAAATTGGAAAGGCTCAAGGCCATAAGATTCAGACTATGTAGATGTTCAGGTAGAATGTTTGGCTTTTCCAAGCAATCCATCCACATGGACATTAAAGCACCTAAACCAAGCACAAGAGACAACAGAATGTAACTGCTCAGATGCCATGTGGATTTGGATCATGGAATATAATATATTGGCAGTTTTGCAAAGACTTTTGATATCAGGCCAATTCAAGCTGACGTTGTGACTCTCCACCAGAGATAGGGCAACCTGGTTCCCTCCAGATGTTTTGACGTTCAACTTTCATGAAAGTTCAACTTTCATCAGCTCCCACCAACATGGTAATTGGTAAGGCATAGTGAGAGATGTACTCTAAACAGCTTGAAGAAACTAAATTACCTGTCTTCCCAACCCAAGTTGTGTTCAGGATTTTACCATGCCAAAGCATTTTCCGCATCTTTTTGCTCCCCTCTAGCAGCATTCGGATTATGGTAGCTGAGATCTAATTTCTGACCCCAACAAGCATTTGAGTTGTGTCCAGAGCCTTCTGTCCAGACCTTTCCTGTCAACCCAAGAATGTTAGGAACGAGAAATCATAGCCAGAAGACATATACTCAATGCCGTTTATGTCTTTTTTATGAAAGCCTGGTGAGGTCTATTTCCAAGATATTAATCACAAACACAGTTCTCTATATGCAGCCAAAGTGCAAAACGGGGGGGGGGGGAAATCCTAAAAGGATTCCTACCATCACCACCACAACCACCACAAGAATTAACTGTATTAATTGGTGACAATTTGTTCAAAATGAAGGCAAGTCTTCCCACCCATACCTCCACCAACACAGGCAGGACAAGCCCTGGTATATAAACAGAGAGCAAGTCCCACTCCCTTTTCGCACTGAAGATGTTGCCTAGCCTGGCAATGAAACGTCTGCAAGAAAACAACAAGGCTCAGAGAACACCAAGGACTCCACAGTAGGAGATTTTCTGCATCGGCAGAGGATTGACTAAATGGTCTTCTGCTGTGTCATCTAATTCAGTGACTCTGTGAAACATTTCAAAGACAAGTCTTCCAATGGAGTGAGCTTCAGGTCTGTGGATGATAAGTGATTGATGGGTTACATGTGCTTACATGTACTGTATGTATAGAGGCACACAGAAATAGGCATTCATGCAGATATCAATCAGAACTTAATCATCCATACTTCAGGCCTTTCTTTAGCCTGGCTTGAAAAATAAGGGCATGCTAGCATTTTATATATATGGGGAAGAGCTTAGCAAAGAAGGCTATGATTAACTAGTGAAAGACTGTGGGGCAAAATGAAATCTCTTTGTTTTTTGTTTTTTGTTTTTCTTTTTTTTTTTTTTAAAAAAAAAAAGGTAAGAAGGAATAATGACAATGGAATTCTGATGACTTCGCTCAGCCCAGGAGACAAACATCTTTGAATGGCCTGTTGTGTTTGGCTTTGACAAGTCAGAGATCTGAATGGGAACATATTTAAAAAGTCGGGCTCAAGAAATTGAATGGGGAAAGAAACAGTTTTCTTCCCCTCCCTGCTTCAAGGGAACGGCTAATTAGATGGAAGTCCCCCTTTAATATTCTTAGAGACTGTGCCAGTCACTCTTGGTCCTTTCATTCCTAGCTTTCTCAGCAGGACCAGGAAAAGCTAATACCAAAAAACTTTGTTTCAAGAGCGAGTGGAGACAAACAATGGCAAGTCTCTGAGATATGGAAATTACTTTGGAGCTGAAAGGCTAGCAGGGATGAAGCTCCCTTCACATAGTCTGTTCGGCTCGGGAGAAGATTTGGCTTCCAGGGATGCGGTAAGTTCTGAATGAAGCTGTCACGCGACGTTCACAAATCTTTGGGAGCAGGGGCAGGTTGGACTGGGAAACCTTTTCCCCATTGGACTAAGCTGCCATTCCAAATCTAAAACAAACAGAAGGAAAACAAAAAGTGGAATTGCTAAATGCGGTCAACCAGAAGTCTTAAAAATATGATGAATCTGTACCATACCAGAATAAAGTTTTTTTTGGGGGGGGCGGGGGACCCTAACACATAATAATCAGGGAGAAGGATTCTTAGTGTATTTGTGTTCTCCTTTACAAATGACTGGGGGACCTGTGGCAGTTAGATGTAGCTAAACTACAACTCCCAGAATCCCTCACTTTGGGCCAAGGTGATTGGGACTGCTAGGAGTTGTAATTAAGCAACTTTTGGAGAGTCACACCATTGATAGTGAGTCCTTCTGCTTACAATTGGAAATGGTGCAGCTCCAAAGCAGTGGACGTGGTACAGCAATCTTACCTGACCCAGGTAGTTCAGCAAATCTACGTTTTTTGTTTGCCAGCAGCCTTGGTTTTCCTCGACTGGGAGGCATCGCAGAGTCACCGATGAGGTTCGCTTTTGACATTTCTGCAATAGCTGGCTTTTGTCAGTCTTGGCAGGCGCAGAAATTCTATCTTAAGGGCTGCTCTTTATTAAATTTGCAAGATACAAAACTGACTGACAAATAGTCGCTTTTCTTCTCTGAATGCATAAATAATAAATATGCCGCTCTAAAAATAATTAAAATATTGCTCAGATTTAAAACATGGTGCGGAGCTAGAGAGGGAAAGAGGTAATTTCCAGACAGCTTTATATTTTAGAAAGAAAAGAAGAGGGCAAGAGTGTTGTAAACAAGTTGGAAGGTATTTTTCCCCTTAATCGTTTTCTACTGCTTTCAGAATTATTTTTAAAAAAAGAGGTTGAGAAGGAAAAGAAAATGGAACAAAGAGATAATTTTTGATGCCTGAATCAGAAAATTCACATATTCCCCACTTGGGCAACATGGTGGTAATACTAATACTTATAATTACAGTTAAGAGCCAGTTTAGTGCAGTGGTTAAAGGCACCGGACTAGAAACCAGAAGACTGTGAGTTCTAGTCCTGCCTTGTACACAAAGCCAACTGGGTGACCTTGGGCCGGTCTCTCTCTCTCAGCCCTAGGAAGGAGCCAATGGCAAACCAGGAGACTGAGAGTTCTAGTCCTGCCTTAGGCATGAAAGCCGGCTGGGTGACCTTGGGCCAGTCCCTGTCTCTCAGCCCTAAAAGGAGCCAATGGCAAACCAGGAGACTGAGAGTTCTAGTCCCGCCTTAGGCATGAAAGCCGGTTGGGTGACCTTGGGCCAGTCCCTCTCTCTCAGCCCTAGGAAGGAGCCAATGGCAAAGCAGGAGACTGTGAGTTCTAGTCCTGCCTTGTACACAAAGCCAACTGGGTGACCTTGGGCCGGTCTCGCTCTCTCAGCCCCAGGAAGAAGACGACAAGGGCAAACCACTTCTGAAAATGCTGCCAAGAAAACTGCATGGACTTGTCCATATAGTTCCAGGAGTCAAGACTGACTTGAAGACAACAACAACAACAATAGTATATTATTATATATATTATTAGAACAGTTTGGAAAATAGGATATTTTAGAGGTCTTCCTATTAGTTATTAGATCTATATGCCTTATATTCTTTAGGAGTTCAAGGTGACCTGTGTTGGTTTCTTTATTTATTTATAAAAGACTTTTCTAGGGCTGGCCAACTCCAAAATTCTGGACACCTTACAAATTAATCACAGAAGAAACATCACAATATCAGAAAAGAGCGATAGTCACCCAGAGAAAACAATATAAGCCCTTTTCCCCAAACAACACCCAGCCAAAAATGGCTTGGGGGAAAAACCAGTTTTCAAGGCTTGTTTAAAGTAATCACGGTAAAGGCTGTTTGAAACTCTGGGGGCATGTTGATCATGGTGGGCATGTACATGTTGTGTCTGAGTGTGTGGTTTCCCCTCATGTTGTATCTGTACTGTGTGTACATGTGTACTTGGAAATACAGGTAGTCCTTGCTTACCGACTGCCTTGCTTAGCAACCGTCCAAAGTTACGACAGTGTAAAAAAAAAGCTTTGTGACCAATCCTCGCATTTACGACCTTTGCAGAATCTCACAGTCACGTGATCGCCATTCAGATGCTTCACAACTGGCTTGCGACAAGCAGAGTTAATGGAGAACGTGGAAGTAAAATTGCAAGCCGTGGTCACATGATGTTTTGCTTAATGACCGAAGGGGAAGTGAAGGGGTTGTAAACCCATCACAGTCACGTGATTTTCCACTTAGCGACTGCGGTGCTTAGGGATGGAGTTTCCGGTCCCAAGTGTGGTTGCTAAGCGAGGACTATCTGTACAGGATGGATCGCAGAAGCTTTGTCCTGGGTCACATGACTAGGGGCTTAGAACAGAGTAGTCACCAACATTTTGAGCCCCTGCCCAACTGTTCTTTCAATAGGGATGTGTTAGTGGGATTGGGGGGGGGGATATATTTTCTCCACAACCCCCCATTGGATATGGACCATTTTCCTTTGGGGGCTTCTCTCCCCAAGCCAAATTTGAACCTGTTCAGGCTTTTGAGAGTCGCATTGGAAAGAAAAAGAAAAGAAAAGAAAAGAAAAGAAAAGAAAAGAAAAGAAAAGAAAAGAAAAGAAAAGAAAAGAGAAGGGAAGGGAAGGGAAGGGAAGGGAAGGGAAGGGAAGGGAAGGGAAGGGAAGGGAAGGGAAGGGAAGGGAAGGGAAGGGAAGGGGGTTATTTATTTTTATGCCTTGTTTTTAATATGATTGAGTCATCTGTTTTTACCCGATATATGTATGCATGTATGTATGAATGGAGCATCCTTGAAGAGGTAGCTCTCTGGCTTTTGTTCTGATCAAGTCTGAAAAACTTGAGGAAAAGGCTGTTGTTCCACCACAATTCTCCCAACTTCTAGAGGATTTACCCTGTTAATCACACCGTAAATATCTACTGCCAACAGTAAGATTCCTCCACCAGCATAACATTAGAACCCATCTTGGTTAAGAGGCCATATAGCTCTTTGCAAACTTTTGCTAAGAAGAAGCCTCTTTAATGCAGTGCCTTTATTTGGGAATCCATGACATAATCCCTGCTCTCTCTCTCTTTTTTTTTTTTTCTGTCTGGTTTGCTCTCTCTTTTTCCTCCCTCCCCCCCCATCAGCCATTATATATGATAAATAAAACAATGCCATAGAAACAGTGAAATCTCTCATCAATGTCTTTGTGAAAAGGGCCCAGATAAATGAGGCTCCAAATCAAAGGCAGATTACATGACTGACCATGTATCATCCTCTATGTATTGAGCATAGCCTTTGTGAAGTTAGAGCGGTAATAAAAAGTGGTATTGTGCACTGTGAAAAGCTGTGTGGGTCTGTGCATGACTAATCTGTCTTTCTGCATTATTTTATTCAATCTTCTCTGACTTTATGCCTTTGACATTTTTGCTACACTCAGTAAATTTGAGTGAATAGGCAATTTTAAAGAATTTTTATAGGGCTTCAGAGAAGTCATATGCAGACTGTATCTTTGTTCAGATTTAACAGTTTAAATATTTCCTTTGTCTAAGATGCAAAGTAATCTTTAGCCAAAAAAAGAAGAGAGAGAGAATGGGGTTTGGAATTGGGTTGGGAAGGCAACTAGAAAGCTCTTAATCTTGTATTGCAACATTTCCTCCAGAGGAAATTAAAAAAAGGGGAGACTTCAGGCAGAAGAGGACAATTCTGGATGAACCTGAGAAACACTTGGCTTTTAACTTTTATCAAAGAGAGCTACTTACCTCTCAGCATTTTCAGATCTGGCCTACAGTTTCTTCACTAGTCCTCACCCCCTTACCCTAGTCAGCAAACCAAGTAGTAACCCAACTGTCTTGCTTTGAGGAGAAAGGCTAAAATCCACTGAATCTTGGAACAAGAGTTATCACACCTGGTGGGATTTGCTTCCATGAAAATATGCAATGAACATTATAAAAAATCCTGGTTGCCCACCTGAACTTCTGCTTCTTCAGTAGCTGATTCTCAGAGACCATTTTAAATCAACTTGGCTAAAAACAACTAGTAGCAAACTCCAGTCTTGAGTTCTCTCTTTGAAGAGCCTCAACCCATTAGGGTTTTAAAATGCCAGGAGTCTTCTTAAGTAGCATATCTGTGAGAGTGCCTTTCAAACTAGTCTAAGCAGTGTGTCAAATCCCACGGTGTGTGGATTCTTTTCAAAGGTCATGTGCCATCCTATCTTCCTCCATTGCAGTTCTGAAATTTCACTGGGCCTTCACCTTGGCCAGGTTGGATATACTACCCTCTGCAGTCCAGTGGAGGTGTTATAAAAATATCCTTCTATACAGCATATATGAGGAGTCCCAGAGCCACATGCTCCTCTGTGCTCTCTTACAGGGCATCTCGCGTGTCATTCATCTATCCCATCCTGGAGAAATACCCTGGCATAGAATATGTACCTTCTTGTAATTTCTTCTGTCTGACCAGGACTTTGATGTATCTTCCCAGGTTGCTCAGCTGTGCCTGTATTTGTTCTATTTGTCTCATTTATGACTGAAGAATATTAGTGGTGATCACCATTATTATTTGCATTATTATTTGATGTTATTTTATTGTATTTTCTGCTTACTTTATATGCATAGATTTTAAGCATGGCTGTTTCAGAATATATGTATGTTATATTTAATATATATTGTGTTATCTGGCTGTAAGGCCATAATAAAGTTAAGAAGCAGAATTCATTAGGTCTTACTTGTGCGGGGGGAACCTTTACCTTTACTTCTGAGCAAGTAAGCTTCCAGATGGTGAATAAACATAATTTTGTTGCATCTGTTAAAGTCATCTCTAGGAAATAGCAAAGAGTGACATCTCTTGGATTGGTTTGTTGGTAGTTTTTTTTTGTAATGATTTTACTCTTTAATGAGATACATAATAAATAACCTACTTTTGCAATACATGGCCAGAATAATGCTGGACAGCAATATGGGTGTCCACCAGTGACCAAAGGTCATGTTATTGGTAAAGTGTCAGCTCTGATACCATCCTTATTAGCAGATGGTTTCTTCACCGGTTGTACACCTGGTAAATGAATGTTTTTGTGACTGATCCTTCACATATTATTAGACTACATTTCCAGCATTACTCATCATTGGTTGCTACAAGTTGTAAATCAACAACTGGAGGGCAATGAATTTCCCACCTCTCTTTTCCAGGCAACTGATGGCTATTTTCAAGCCTAACTTCAAGCCACTTGTCCTTGTGTGCTCTAACCTCAGAATCATTCCATTGACAGAAAAATAAAACAGGAAGTAGGGCATGTTTTTCTCAGCCCAGAGGCTCTTGACCCATAGGAAAAATTGCCTAGGACAGTTGATAGTGGGTAGAACCAGAATGAATGGGATAGAGAGTTGGAGCTGATGGTGGGCAAAATTTGGAGTATTGAAGAACCCCTTGTGCCAATTCATCCATTTCCTGCTTCTCGCACATGGACGCTTCAATACACATCTAAGGTGGAAAAGTTAATAGTTTGTTCTGGGTGGTTTGGAGAGCTGAATGATCCTAAGGCTGCCATGAATCTCAAAGAAATTCTGTCTTCACCCTGGGTTACCTTGAGCACTGTAAAGACCCAAAACTCAATAGGAGACTGTATAGTTGGCATGCATAAGGTCCACAGTCCAATCCCTGGCATACCTCAAACTAAGCTGGCATTAAAAAGGTAAAGGTCCCCCCCGCACATTTGTGCAGTTGTGTCCAACTATAGGGGGCGGTGCTCATCTCCGTTTGTTAGCCGAAGAGCCAGCGTTGTCCAAAGACGCTTCCACGGTCATGTGGCCACATGACGCGCGTGGAACACTGTTACCTTCCCACCAAAGTGGTACCTATTCATCTAATTGCATTTGCATGCTTTCGAATTGGTAGGTTGGCAAGAGCTGGAGCTAGTGCGGGAGCTCACTCCGTCATGCGGGGCTAGGGATTCGAACCTCCGAACTTGTGATCTTCTGATCGACAAGCCTGGCATCTTACCCGCTGAGCCACCACGCCCCCTAAGCTGGCATTAGTAGCTTCTTAAAAGGAAAAATAGCAGGCAAAGGGAACCATCCAAATTGGGATGCTAGGTCAAAGGTAAAGGGCAACATTTTAATTTTTAGCACCTTCCCCCTCACTTTTGCTATGTTATACCCTTAGAAAATTTGTAATTTAAGAGCTTAGTCCAAAGATTTCTACCACATGAGAAGGAAATGGTTAAGCCATGGTTTATTTAATAAAGTCAATAAGGAGTTTTGCGATACATGCTAAGGAATAAACTATAGTAACTAGGTTTCTGTGTTACACTAAATCAAAATCAAATAACCCATAGGACAGCTTACTATAATATGTCAATCCAACCTAAAATACACCAGAGCAGAGGAGGAAGGAAGGAAGGAAGGAAGGAAGGAAGGAAGGAAGGAAGGCAGGAAGGCAGGCAGGCAGGCAGGCAGGCAGGCAGGCAGGCAGGCAGGCAGGCAGGCAGGCAGGCAGGCAGGCAGGCAGGCTGGCTTCTAGCAAAAGAGGAAAGGATTCAGTTTGCAAGAAGGGAATAAAAAAGACTATGTGCCATCAGTTTACAATGAAATGACTTTGCGTCCGTTCTCTCTCTTTAAAAACAAGAGAGGGGGGAGAGAGAGAATGTTTGCCAACTTAAAGGAATCCTTAGCGATATTAGTTATATCAACCCACCTAGAAATGGCATTTGCATTTTTATAACCTTGTTACTTAAAAGTGAAACAGGAGAGGAAGAGACTGGGTGATAGCGTTCTTCCTGGGCTTTAATCCCAGCCTGAGCTCTTTATGCTTGAGAGACCCTTATGATGCTGTAACTAACCTCAAACTGGAACAGCAGGAGGGCAACAAACCTCAGAATATAGCACTGTCATGCTTTACAGGCATACAGCATGAATGGGGGGGGGGAGAATCGGTTGCCTAGGAAACACTCTGGTCTTAGTAATTATTACTGTAACTGGCTGCACACCCCACCTATAACAGAAATGAATAATAAATTATCAGCATTGACTGGCAGCTTTCTCTTGTAGCTTCTGCTCACCACTGCTACCTACTGGCATGCAAAATTAATTACATGCAAACAGCAGGGCTGTGATCCGACCGAGCCGGAGAAACAACATCCCTCCCGCTCTTCTCCCCTGCAAGAGAAGTTGTTTCTTCCTTGGCTGTGATGAAAAGTCAAGCTGTGGCTTAACTAGGGGACTGAATTAAGGAGAAAGGGCCCTGGGGTGTGTTAGTCTAAAACCAAGGCAACCCCCCCCCCAAAAAAAAAAACGTAGCCCGTGTAAGAACGAGGTTGAGAAAAGTCACAATGGCTGAGTTTGCACATTAAGCTAAGCCACTGTTTAATCATGACTTGTTGAATAATTCACCACAGGCTGGGGATCAGATAGCATGCTAAATTATGAAGCATGATTTTAGTATTTGTATTCACATCACACCTAAATCAAACAAGCCACATTAGGGCTTAGCACAATGCGTGATTCAGCCATTGATACCTGTGTTAAGAGGACTAGCATTTGATTTGGACTCCACCGGATGTCGAGACGCCAACCCAACTTTGCTGTCGTGCAGTGAACAAATTCAGTCTCTGTGCTAAAACATAATAAGGTTTGGTTGCTTTGGAGTTTGCATGTGCGAACCCAACCAATTGTGGTTTACACAATCATCAGAAGTCAACTCTGACTTAGTATAGCGCACACTCAGTCTGTATCCAATGGTCCCCAATTAATATTTGCTGTCTGCACATTCCCATTCCAACAATCGGGGTACAAGTGTCATTGTAACCCTGAATAAGTGTAACTGTTGTATATCCGATTATCCAGCTATCTAGATAAATGTGTATCTTAACCTTCATTAAAAAAAATTAAATGCTGGTTAATATTATAGTATCTGATCTAGCGTGAAATTGTTATAAATAAAACCATGTCCAGTAGTTTTGATCAATTAAACTCTATAATTAACAAAGATACTTCATTCATCTTATATTGTCTAATTTGCAGTAGAATATTAAAGGACTTCCAGTAGAAGATGAGTTTGTTTAGAAATTAGAGCACACTTGGTGATGTGCTGGATTTGATTTAAAAGACACAGTGGGAGTTGGCAAAATTCACATATCATGGGGTTAATGTGGGTTAGAATAGAGCTATTTGTAATACAAAAATACTGCATACCAAACATTCACTCATACCATTTCTTTTAAGCCAAGCTCGTATTTGAAATGTAAGTCACTGAGAGTTGAAATTTGTTGGAGACTATATTCTTTAAAAAAAATAAATAACCCATTCCCCTTTTGTAGGGTAACCTCCCCCAAACCTAGACAGCATTAAAGCAATTGTCTTTCCCCACCTTCATTTACCATTGTAAGCATTCCCAGCATTCATCCAGCTGTTCCTGATTTTGCTTATCATTCTTTTCTTCCTCTCTAAAGGAAGATGATTATATTATTATTATTATTATTAATAATAATAATAATAATAATAATAATAATATCATATTTTTCGCACAGTCAGCTACATGTTTAGACTGGATATGACATTTTTATCCATCTATCGAGTCCTTCCCAAGGATTTAGGATAGGCAGATATTGTATTATTATTATTATTATTATTATTATGTCTTTGTTGTTTTATGCCTCCCTCTTTTCTATAGAGGATGCCATTTTACATACCTAGGTTTATACATTGCACTAAGCAACGGTTCTTTTGACCATGGCTTACTGAGTAACTTACAAAGACTCAATTAAAGCAGATAGCATCACAGTGGCAGAATTCAGATAAAACTAATACTAAGCCAAAATCCAGCACAGTTGAGTTTATGTACTCTGTTCAGCCATCAAGTGCTTTGCTTGGTTCTGGCTTAGAATTTTAGCCAAACCAATTAGTTTATACAGCAACAATGATGTTTGATTCCAATCACTCCCTTGATTATGCCTTGGTCATGCAACATACTAAGCTGAAAAGGGTTTTGTTTTGGCTTAGCTTGTGCAAAACTAACCATGGTTTATGACTTAAGAACCTAGCCAACTGTGACTTACTCAATAAACCATGATTAAACAAACCACAGGTTAACACAATGTGGACCTAGCGCCATTAACACGACTCCCCAGCCTAAAGACTGCCAAACACCGAAAGGAAAAATCCCACAGAACCTGATAATGGCAGCTGGAAGAGGATGAAAAGGCATAACAAAGTAGTTCGGCTTCAGGTAAAAACAGTGGAATTTACTGTATGTACAAACATTCAGGATTAGGACCAGTATTTTTTCTAATTAACCAGCTTTGGCAGATTAGATCTCATCCCCTTTGTTATTTAAAATACATATTCATAGCACTGTATTTTATAGATGCACTGTTCTGGTTACAAAATAGCTTCTATTTTTCTAGGACATAATTTCATTTTGTTTAGCCAAGAATTCATTAAAGAAGCTATAAATAACCTCCTTTAAATATTTAGCCGTGAATAGAGGGTGGACTGGCATTGATGGCTTATTTTAGTACTAACGCAATATGCTTTAGAGCCATAAAATCTACATTTCAGCATGTATCAAGCTAATGATTAACACCTCCAAAAAGGTTTGAGATATCCAATTAAGATGTGTGTTTGCAAGCTTACACTCCAATCACCACCCTTTTCTCCCAGAAAAGAGTCAAGAAGAGGGCAAAACAGGATTTGGACCATCAGTTTTTTTGGTTTTGTTTTTTCCTAATGCAGAAGGGGTCAGCACTAATCTAAACACTTACTTTGTTGTAGTATTGAAGGGCCTCTCCAGAAATTAGGCTTTCCCACAGCCAACAATTCACACAGAAACCACACAGCAGAGCCATGGCTGGGTCCATACAACATGGTAAGCAAAAATGGGGGTCATTTGTTTTTGGCTTAGTGTGATTACTAGTCACTGGCTTGTAAACCATGATTTATGTGCAAACCTAGCCAAATAATATATTATGTGCCATCAAGTCATCGTCAACTCTTATGTAGATAGATTTTCTCCATGATGATCTGTCCATAACCTGGTCCTTCAGCTCTTCCAATGGCGCCCCCATCACCACTTTAACTGAGTCTATCCACCTTGCTTCTGGTCAGCCTCTTCTTCTTTTTCCTTCCACCTTTCCCAGCATTAGAGCCTCCTCCAGAGAGCTGGGTCTTCACATAATGTGTCTGAAGTAGGATAATCTGAGCCTGGTCATTTGTGCCTTGAGTGAGAACTCTGGGTTGATTCGTTTGATGATCCATTTGCTGGTTTCTTGGCTGTCCACAGTATGCTCAGGAGTCTTCTCCAACACCAAGGTTCAAAAGTGTCAATACTCTTCCTATCTTGTTTCTTCAAAGTCCAACTTTCACTTCCATAGAGTGTCACAGGGAATGCCATGGTTTGCACGACTCTGATCTTTGTAGTTATAGACACATCGCGGCATTTGAGTATCTTTTCCAACAGAGAAAATAAACTATCAGTAAAAGAAGCAGGGCTCAGTAGATTATGCGGAGCAAGCCTTCATCTTAGCACCATGTGTGAACTCCACCATTCTGGCATGCCTAGAGTTCTCAAAGTGTGGAGAGACTGGAGTATCCCCTCTTTCCGGTCTTCTGGCATTCAGACAGAGAGTTAAATTCACTTTTACCTGAATGCTCTTCCTATAATCTGGGACTGAAATAAAACAGGCTCCTGGATCAGGATGACAATACTATTAGGATTCAAGAGAATATAAATTCAGGTCCTGTTCAGACCTCCTTCCTGAATGCTGGAGATTAGGGAAATGTCAGGTGGGCTTTTTCTTTGCAGCCCCATCCTCTCCCCACGTACTCAAATGCAGTTCTTTTAGATCTGATTTTGTGCATAAATAATATATTCCAAAGAAATTTGTACTTGGATTACAGGTTGGAAGGGTCCCATCTTGCATTGCAAACAGCAAGAGAAACCAACTACAAGATTGGTGTTAAAAGATGGCTAGAAAAAATGTTGCTTCTTGGTTTTGTGTCCTTTGCCAAGGGCAGGATGAGGCTCCAATTATTTCTACAGCTATAGTGTTGCAATTAGAGGATCATTTGCTTTTGAGTAAAAGAGTAAATACAAGTCTACCACAAACTGAGATCAACTCCTGGTGAGTACAAGAGCACATCCGTGTAGTTTTCCTGGAAATGAAATAAAAGGAACTTACATTGCCTTCTCTGTGGATGTTGCTTTACTTCCCGCTCTAGTCGATAGCTCTGGATTTTCCTCTTGGTCTCCCATCCAAATACTAACTATACTGATCCTTGTTAGGTTTTCAAGATCAGCTAAGGTCAGTTAGATGCTGCCACCTACTGTAGGTTCATTTGTATCACAAGATCTTTATATGCATCTTGTAGCCATCCTGAAGACTTCGGACAACAACACAAAGCCAATCTCCTTTTGGAACAGCTTGCACTAACAGTGTATTTTTGCAAACACAAAATAACACCCTTTTTTCTTCATGAACACTCAGTTCCCACTGACATTAACACACAGTAGTTCCAAAACCAGAAAAGAGAGGGTCAATGGCTTTGCCTTAGAAAAGTCATAAAAAGTTTCAAGAAACTTCAAAATGAGAACATTACATCCTTAAAAACTAATAATAATCTCCACTTCTCTTCAATTTTTACTCAAAAAGTTTAATTTTACAAAATACAATTTTCCCTTTCAAAGAAACATCCCTGCAAAATACATGAACACAGCATTCTGTTTCATAGATTCTATAGAACTAAATTATCAGAGGTTTTCTACTTGTGGGAAAGAAATGATTTGTCAGCAGACACCTAAAAGCAAACCTTTCAAAACAATAAGGGATGTGAGAGAGCCTTAAAACGCTAAAGCAAGTCATGAAATAGAATTGTTGGTTCTATTTGAAAGTTGCAAACTTTCTTTCAAATAGCCCATATGGTATTTAGAACATCACATCTGGTACAAAACTGCTTGCATTTAGGTTTCAATGCACACAACCAGAAAGCTTTATGAAGATTATTCTTTTGAAAATTATTCCATGTGCTGTTATCATAAGGCAAACATGTATAAAGGTGCTGACTGCACACAGGGATATTAAGAAAATAAGGAGACTTCTGAAATGCTTCTTCACAGATTCTTAAAAAAAAAAGAAATATCAACAAGAGGTCTAAGCATGAACAATATTAAATCAAGGCAATCTGCCATCTTACTAGCTAGATATAAGCCATTTCTTGCCACTCGTTTTCATGAAAATGAACAACGTCCACTGTTTATATGGGATCTAGCTTTTCTGTTGCATTCTGGCAGCTCTGAATTTTGAAACTCTCTTTGTTGTTTCTTCTGAAGCCTCGCAGAGAACTTCCTCAGATTTTCGCTCCAAAATGGTTGGCAGGACAGGATGAGCAATTACTAGATGTGGTATTGAAGAGGGTGACAAAGGTTCCTTCTCAACAACTGTTCCTGAGAAAGCCTAAAAGAGAGAGAGAACACTCCAAAAATCATCTCATAAATGTTAAGTTACCTTTCTTTCCCCTTCTTTCAAAGCCCCAAATTAAGCTCACACAACCATTCACCATTTATCAACATTGGCTTCCGCTGGGCACCACCCAAGATGAAACGGGGGACCAAATGTTCCAAGAGTCATGATCACATCGTGCCGCCACTGGTACCCCAATACCAACATAAACTGCCTGTTACAGCTTTCAGTCATCTTGTTTTCTTCTCCCGCTCTCCTTTCCCTTCTGCTGCTTCTCTTTTTTGGCTGCAAGTGTGACGGCAAGGATTGCCTTTTTTTTTTTTACCATCAGGATACTCTACTCTTTATACTGAAAGATACGTACAGATGCCATACATCAGGGGTCCCCAATCCCCGGTCCGCAGACCGCTACCAGTCCGTGGCTTGTTACGAACCGGGCCGCCATGCGGGTCTCCAAACCCCACCCCCATGTCCGCGTGATTGGCTCCTGCTGCAAATCCCGCCCACGGTCCACGTGATTGGTTCCCGCCTGCAAACCCCACCCCCCGGTCTGCACGATTGGCTCCCGCCTGCAAACCCTGCCCCCCCAGTCCATGGAAAAATTGTCTTCCACGACCAGTCCCTGGTGCCAAAAAGGTTGGGTACCCCTGCCATACATGGAACCAAGGACTCCACCGCCACCACGTCTGAGGACTACAGGGAGCATGGGGGTGATGCATTGACATCATAGGAAGAGATGGAATCAGAATTTTTGCTCTTTCTTTTTTAAAAAAAGTTTGGAAAGATTAAATAAAATAGCTACCTGAAGTCTATCAGAAGCTTAATAAACTTATTGCATCTCATTCTGGGGGGAAAAAGGGGGGGGCAAAGCAGGCCACTAATTATTTGACTGCTGCCACTGATTTTGCAGGACCATCTTAAGAGACTCTGAACATTGCTGGTGGCCTAGCTGTCCCATCTATTTGACAATTCCCCCCAAATAACAGCATTCTCATTTTCCGAAGGCTTTGTAAATAAATAAAACAAACAAACAAACAAGGCTTAATGGTATGGCCAGCTGACATCCATGATCAGAATCAGATTATTATTAGTGAGCGTTAGGAAACAGGTTAGGTTCCTGAGCACTGAAAAACGAAAGAGATTACCAGCAAAAGTATAGTAGGGTATTCATAAGAGATGCCTCATGGAAAAAATGAATGAAGGCCATTCTTTTTCATGGAATCAAGAAGTTGGAAGGGGCTATTTAAGGCATGGTGCCCAGCTCCTGCCCAGTGACAGAAGACCTGAGTATTACCCAAGGAAGACTGATGGGTCGAAAATTCAAGACAGAGAGAAGAGAATCTTTCTATGCAGAAAACTTAATTAAGCAAATGGCATTCACTACAAGAAGTTGTAGTGGCCACACTAATTTGATTTTTTTTTTAACAGAAGCTGCAACAGATTCATAGAGGGCAGCATGAACGGTGATAGCTATGTATAAGCTTCAACTCCCAAGGATGTCTGCAGACCACAAACATTTCTGCCTGAAGTTTTGCCAAAGTGTTTTTTCCAGGGGCATCCAGCTGGTACCCTAAGAAGCAGTGTTTGGGAACAGATGAACATCATAAGCCATATTCACACAATGCAATAAGCTCTGGTTTCCTTAACCATGGCTTATTGAAAAAACTGACCAAATCTGTAAAATACAGTAAAGTATAAACCATGGCTTACAAACATCAAAGGCCAAAACCAGCAAACCACATGACTGCTTAGCATCCTGTGTGAGCCCATTCTCAGTCCAGTCCAGAAGGGAAAGATGACAAATGTATGGACCCCAAAATCAGGTACGCGGAAGCCTTGCGTTAGTAACTCTTAAAAAGAGGCTTAAAGTACATTTTCCTCCTCCTCCTATAAAACATTTTAAGAATATATGTGCCCCATTCCTTAATGTGCAATCACTATCAGGGAATACTTCTGAGCATTTGTCTGACAGTTTTCTGGACATCGTTTTTTCTGGTTTACTTGACCTCATTTTCTGCAATCCTGAGCAAACATATTTATGTCGAAATCACTGGGCTGGATCCAGATTTGGCTGTGCTGTTCACTCAAGTGCAGCTCAGTATGATCCAACTCTCTAAACTTATAAAACTTATTTCCGCATCTGGAGTAATAACCTCTAGAGTCAAAGTACAAAGTTTCGTAAAAAGGTGTTTAAAGAGGGTTCAACTGACTTAGGAAAGAACACCTGGGCGTTTTAGAAAAGAAGGATACGGTGTTCAAAAGACAAAACTATCGTGTACATGGGTTAGTAAATAATATTAATTATAATTAAGTTTAATTCAATGGAAATGAAATCCAATTAGATTTATTTCTTTACCTGCTACTTCCTATTAGGACCTGCCATTGAAAAACCAACTGCAGCCTTCAGCCAGGAAGAGGTCAGGCAGCCCCCGTTTTAGCAGCACTGATGTTCTAAACATCTGGATCTAACTTTGGGAGATGCCCCTGCAAGTCTTGGTATTAAGCAGAGAAGGGGGTTAATCCAGAAGACAATTTCTTCTCTGTGTGCCCATTCTATTAGCTGGTTACAGTGAAAGAGTATCTTTACACAGAAGTGGCATTCATACAGTCACTTGTCTCCATCGTCTTTCATACATCCCGTGGGACCCTCCCTTTACCTCATGCATTTCTGACAAGGGAGGGGCTTTTCTGGAAAGGGGGTCCTGCTCCCCCTGTTCCTCCTCCTCCTCCTCCTCTTCCAAGATGCCTTCACTGTTATCACTATGGGTAGCTTCATCATAGCTGAGGCTCCTCAGAATTCCTCGTCTGTCATCAAACTCGGTGGTGCTGCTCTCGCTGGTATCGCTACAAACACTATTCTCCCGGCTTCGAGACTTCAAGATTGATTTACGAGGGACATATTCTCCATTCACAACATCAACAAAGACTCTGCAAAGGACAATGTTAGCTTTAATAAAGTATTTGGAAGACGCGAGGAAAGAAGCATATGACAAATTCACAATACTTTCACTCCATCTTTGGTACAAATTAATTACGGCTTTACCTGCTCCTCCTTTGCCTCCTAAATGAGGCTTTTTACAAAGATACACAAGATAGGCGGACTCTACTCTACAAGCCAAGTGTCATTCTGCCTCTTCTCAATGACTGCCCATCCCTTTTCTCTGAAAGTAAACATCCCTGTTTACAGGATGAACAAAACATACGAGTAAACTCCTTTTTTTTTAATAGGAGGAACATGCTTTTAATCTTTTATGATAAATTTGATCTTCAAATGTGAAGCCTGGAAGATTACCATTTTTAATTATTTTTGGAAAAAGAATCTGAAAAAGTAGCAAGCTTCAGATAGATTAGGAAGGCTTGGGGAAAAGTTAGATTTTTGGTTCATTAATCCAGGGTTGTCTACACAGACAATGTTGTCTGTGATAGAGTGCATGTTTGGCACTGTGGCAGGGTACACGTATGGCATCTCTGACAGAATACATGCAAGTCTCCAATGCCAAAGATGTACTCTATCACAGTTGCCATACAGTACATGCTACCATGCCACCTGTGCCCGAGGGCACCTCTCTTGACACCGCAGCCCCAGCATAGGAATTGGCATGGACCAGATCAGGCTTGACACCAGAACTTGGCAGTAAATTTCACCTCCCCAAAACTGAACCCCTTATTCAGGAATTGGCTTACTCGGCTGAAAACTCTCAAACTTGACTTGGCTAGATCAGACATTTTATTACAGACAAAAATGAAGCCAGAAAAGTACAGATGATTTGTCCTCTGCATACAAGCAAGTCAAATCTTTATAGTTTATAATTTTAAACTCTGTGCTCCTTAGTTAAACTCTAGGCATTCTCCTCCCACGTTTCTGAATTAAAGGATACTTGCTGGTTTGCTTGGTGACCTTGGACAACTAGTTATGTCAACATAAGTCCTCTCTAGCCTGGGTACTAATGGGTATCACCTCACCAGATTCAGCCCTTACAGACACTAAGACGGAAATATGAATGTGAGAATGGAACATAGAATCTTACCTATTCTATGTTACATTTCAAACTAGCTTCCTGCTCCTATGAAGATTATCCCTAAGATATTTAAAGATTTTCTCCAACTATCTTAATCACTAAGCAGTTGAGAAACTATTATTTAAAATGCTACAGGAAACATTACCGAACACTGATTTCTAATTTGAAAATTCTAATCCACTTCTGGATAGTTTGCCAAGGCTAATTCCCCTTTTAGTGGTGGATCTTTGGGCAAACAAAATTCCAATTTGGTTATAAAATAGAACTATGAGAACCCAAAGAATACAGAACAAGCACCAGAGTTTGGTTATATTAACAATAATTGGGAATAAAAAAAACCAGAATCTTCAAGCTGGATTATCTAGCAGCTACGGATTTGACAGTGAAGTCAGTACAAGGTCATTCGAACAAAACTATGTCAAATTTAAAAATTGTTAAAGTTGTGTGATGTTCTATCAGTAACTTTTACAGGAGTAAAAAGATGCTGAGAAATCATACTGAGGGCCCACAATCTCAGTATGATTTTAAAATTCTGCTATCCTAACTATCCCTGCTTTAACTTCTACACAGGCAGTGGCTGTAATGGTATGTGGGAAAGACCTTGGGAAACTGGGCGAAGAGATGCTGCCTAGGGAACAGTCAGAAAAGAGACAGCATAGCCCGCAGCTGCATAGTGGGCGGGGCAAGAGGCTCAGAAGAGACCCTCCCTAGTTTCTCAGGCTGTAAAGGAGACGGCAGGAGAATTCTACTTTCAGACTTGCAAGATTCTGTTAATGCAGCTTTACAATAAAGTAGAATTAGCTTATCTGGGTCGTGTTTCCTGTCTGGTCTACCTGGTAAGGCTGACAATGGCTGAGCTCTCTTAATAATTTACATATGAAAATACCTGCTAAATGCCCCCAAACTGGCAAACAAATAACATGAACCAGGGATTGTTTTTCCCAAGTCTCTTTATGTCCAAGCCATTTTATAGGATCATTTAACACTGGATAAATAACTATTAAATATGAAAAACACAAAATAGATATGCCTACAAGGTGTCAAGGTGCAAGAAGACACTATATACATTTTTTCAACTGAACTAAGATTAGCTGCACGCACACACATACACCCTTTACAGGAAGTTAACATTCACAACATTCAGATGCCATACCGATAAATATCTGCTGGTGTTTTAATGTTTGGCAGTTCCGTAGTCACTTGTCCATTTCCGTTGCTATTCTTCCGTTTCCGTTTTGCTTCTTCTTTCTTTTCACTAAATTTTAAAGTAGTATTTTTTCCTGTGTTTATTCGTACCTGATGCAAAAACATACAGTAGTTGTGAGTATTCAGGAACTGAACGGTGTAAAAACAAAACCTTATTCTCTAGCCAGACAAAGGAAATAAATCAAAACAACAACAGTGTCAAAACCTGTTTGGTTCATTCAATGACCTAAGCCATCATTGGAATAAACATGGTTTATTCAACACACAAGAAGGGGCTGGGTTCATGTGACACACTAAGCCGCACCAACCACATCACCTTTTGGCTCTGAGTGATACGTAATTAATCGAAGATATGTAATTGCATCCATGAAGTTGTACAGTGCCCCCATCGGTTTATTTCTTCTACAATCCTTCCTTCAACTAAGCTATAAGAAGTGTAGAGAATTTTGCTTCCATTTCTAATTGGCTGTGGTTTGTAGTTATGGGCAAACCTGGCACCGTAGTTAGTCTTAAAGAAATAAATCAGTATTAGGAGGTAAGGTCTGAGGCAGATTTGTTCCCTTAATTAAGAATGAACACAATTTGTCCAGGATCATGTATAACACTAAACATCCAGGTAGTTGAAAATTGAAGGAAAAGGTGATGATCATCTCCTTGTAAGCATGGCAGAGGAAGAAAGCAAGCTCCTGAACACAACTCGCATGTACTTAATGTTAAACCACAGTTCAGCGTTATATCTGCAGCCAGTGACACTAAGCCACAATGTGGTTTATTTATTTGATTTACGGAATGGTGTGAATCTAACTAATTATGGCTAGGTCAGTAAACTACAGCTCTTAAAAAATGGCTTGGCTCAGGAGTTCTCAAACTTTGCAAAACCACGACCTACTAAAAAGATGAATGAATTTCTGTGAATTTCCTCATGAATAAAACTAATGAGTTCACTGGGGTTACAGCTGGGCAAGAAATAAATACATCACTTACTAAAAGATATGTAACTTCCATCATACTTTCTTGACAGGCTTACTTTTCTCAGCACTACAGAGAGATTGGCCATGTTTAGTTTTTCTCTTACCACTCAATACAAACGTCCCCATTTGGAAAGGCGAGAAATTGAAAACAACCGATAGACATTCCAAACTTCGCTAACATATACACTCCTATAGTTAGTCCAAAGTTGACAGATATGTTACTATACACCACACCAGAAAACAGATGCCAGCAGGAAAGCATCAAGCCATCACAACACTCCATTATAGCTTCCTCAATCTGGTAGTAGAACTCCAGATATACCAGCGTTGCAACTTCAAGAATTCTCAGTTAGCATGGTCAAATGTCTGGAATTCTTGGAGCTCCAGGTCCAATACATCTGAAGTGCACTGAGTTGGGGAAGGCCGACTCACAACACGGCTTCCATCATCTTGACAATACCAACCCTTTTAGGTTCCACAGTGTGGGAGAAATATATTGTCGGCACAGCATTCTCAGTAATGACTAAATCATCCTCGTCGTCGCTGCAGTAATGATTTGGGCCATTAACCTGACTTCTGAATGATTCAAAGTTGGTTACTTCCTTCTGAAAGTTGCCCTGAGTATTAGGTTCTTCTTCCTTGTGAACTACATCCAGATTTAACTTTTTGTCCTCTCTCTCTTCTTCAGAGGAAGAGGCACCTTCTCCATTTGCATCACGAGTATCAGAAATCCTGGGGAAAGAATGAGCAGGGTGGGAGAAGAAAATGGGAGATCAGTTCCTAAGTCCTAAGATAAATGGGTGATCTGTTATGTCTTACTCTGTTTTTAGGCTGTTGGGTTTTTTTGACAAAACAGTAACAATTAAATCAGACTAATGATTATAGGTTCTTTAGGATTCTTTAGCAACATAAGAAGGTTCCTATGTTGCTAAATCAGACCAATACCCAACCGTTTCCTCCAATTGTAAATCTGGAACTTCCAGATTTACATCTGAAAGCAGGTCAGGAAGGCAATAACCCTCTCCTGCAGCCTCTCATTAGAAACTGGAGTGCCAACTCCTTCTAAATTGGGAAGTTATGCATAAACATCATCACCAACCATCACTGCTTTCATTCTTTCCCCTGAGACAGTCACTCCTGAGGGACTTTGGACAAACTGGCCTGTCATAGGGAATTTTGTTTATTCCCCATATTTTTTATGACAACCCTGCCCTCCCCCTTTACAGAACTACAAATCCCAAAGTTCCCTAGGAAAAACAAATTATTTAAGTCAACACTGATGTGCTTAAGTGTTGACTGCATCACTCATTGATACAAGTTTCAAATTGCCAGTACTGTACTTATAACGAGTAGTAGGGAGAATGTATTCCAGTTAAAGCACATAAACAGCAAGTGAGCCAAGTCTCCAATTTTATTCCTTTCGCTATTCTTACTAGGATCTAAAGGTTCCAATTTGCTTTGGTGGCAAAGAGAAAGTCCATTCACCACTTAGCTTGCATTCTAAATATTCTCCCTTCTTCTGAAAATTCCAACAGTCAACTCTTAAAATACCTGTTGAGTTCACCAAGGATTTGTTCCTGCCTTTCAAGTTCATCAAGTCGGGCCCAAAGGTCCTCTTCTGATTTTAAGTCCCCATTGGGTTTTTTATCAGTTCCTCTCTCGTGAAGATTTGCCTCAAAAGCATGTGTTTTTGGTTTTGAATGAGGTTTGTGAGCAGTTCTGTGCTTTCCTGGAGAATTAAATAAGTGTTTTGTTGTGATGTTTGCTTTGGTAAACATAATTACCAGACATTTCAAAAGAAAACAGGGATGGGCTAAAAACGCCCCCAATTATGTTCCAAGGTATTATTAAAGCTTTTATGTAGTTCTGCCAGTGAACCAGAGCTGTGATAGCAAACAAATAAGGGGTTGCTATTATCCAAATATGAAACCATATATTATTTTCAAAATAACAGTAACTTGGGGGCGAGGGGGATTCAATGCTCAATGGGGGGAGAGGGTTTCAATGGGTTCAATGTTCATTTATTAATCACAAGATGCTGCCTTCTGGACTAGGCAAAAGGCCCATCTAATCAAGGATTTAGCCACTTTTTGGGATTTCAGATAGGGATCTTTCACAGGACCACTAAGATGGTAGGGTTTGAACTTAACTCCCTGTGAGTGCAATGTATATACTTTAGCAGCAAACCATGACTGATTGTATCAAAAAGGAATGACTCAATGTGTTCCTTTCTCATGAAGCCATCTAGGACTCTGCAGCATCTCATATAGGTAGTCCTCATTGAGCAACTGCCTCATTTAGTGACTGTTCGCAGTTACAACAGTGATGAAAAAGCAACTTTACGACCAATCTTTGCATTTATGACCTTTGCAGGTCTGTAAAGCAAAGGAAAGGGGCGTGGTGGCTCAGCGGGTAAGACACCAGGCTTGTTGATCAGAAGATTGCAAGTTCGGAGGTTCGAATCCCTAGCCCTGCGTGCGGAGTGAGCTCCCGCACTAGCTCCAGCTCTTGCCAACCTAGCAATTCGAAAGCATGCAAATGCAAGTAGATTAATGGGTACCACTTCGGTGGGTAGGTAACAGCGTTCTGCGTGTGTCATGCGGCCACATGACCGTGGAAGCGTCTTCGGACAACGCTGGCTCTTTGGCTAACAAACGGAGATGAGCACCGGCCCCTAGAGTCGGACACGACTGCACAAATGTGCGGGGGGTACCTTTACCTTTAAAGCAAAGGAAAGCTTGAGTAAGAACATAAGCACCGTTGCAGTTTCACTTAGTGACCACTTTGCTTAATAACTGAGTTGCCAGTCCCAATGGTGGTCGCTAAACAAGGACTACCTGCAGTCAATTTTGTGCACCTGTAACTTAACACATTTTGCAAGAAAGTCCAGCAACCCTTCAGAAAAAAAAATCATAAAAAGTTTTATTTATGATTGATTATGTGGTCATTGGTTAACTGTGTGTATATGCAAATACATAAATATATGTTCTAGTTTTTTTGAACGTCTACAGAAACCTAACCAAGCACATTATAGGTCACTACATTAAAGTGGCAACAGATTATTTTCAGCATTATACAGAACATAAACGAACAGAAGCTTTTCCAGAAGCTAACTGGTATTGTAAAATTAGGGTAGGGAAAGAATCTTCACCTTTTGTTTCAGCATCATCACTTTCTGCTGTTTCTCTGATATCAACAAAATCGCCTGCTGCCTAGTAGGAAAATAAATAAATTAGTACATTTTACAAGATGACCGTTTATGGCTTGTGGGCAATTATTTCCGCCAGAATCAGAAGCCCAAGGGGTCTTATAAAGCGGTTCAAACTTCAGTTACCCATGGCACACAAATTGAGAGAAACTTCAGGAACTCTTTGTCACATGATACAAGGTGAATGATTTATTTATTTATTTCTAGCTTGTATACCCTTGTTCCTTCTTTTTAAATGATGT